>PVKS010016504.1:0-43826 GCA_004027875.1 Aplodontia rufa | reverse complement strand
ACCCAAAAAGGTAAGAAGACTCAAACAAAGAAATACACACACACACACACACACACACACACACACACACACACACACACGATAACCGGAAGTTACAGCAGAAGACAGCACAGAAATACAGGGCCATGGATTTTTTTTAATTAACTCACACAAAGAAGATTATTATTAGCTCGAGGTTCTGTCTAATCAGAGTCCCAGACAGAAAGAACACAAAGCAGAGAGGTAGAAAAAGTAGCAAGAGAGGGAGAGAAAAAATTGCAGGAAGGTAATATAAAAGTATAATGGTTGACCATTTTTATAAATTATGGAAAAGATCTATATATTCAGGATTCTTAACATACCTTACACTGAAAAAAATAAAAATAAATTGTCTAGGCCACTTTTACTATAATTATCATTACAACAACCATCTTTCTACACCTACAGCTGATAATAGCATTCCTCAGCTGTGACTCACATCCCTCGTTTTCTGTCTTGGCATATCTCTGATGCATGGGAATCTAATGGACACCCACACTTGCACCAACCCTAAAAACTCAGGACAGTTAACACTTCATGGAATAATTCTTGACAACTTGGAAACAGGAATTTATGGGAAAAAGCACCCATACTAAATCCCACATAGCCAATTCTGAGGTGCATTATAAAATACAATTTATAGGGTCCCGGAGGGCTTGAGCATCAATTTTCTTTAGCAGTGATCAAATCTATAATGTACCTGTTTTAGTCAGCTTTCTTACTGCTGTGACTAAAAGAACTGACAAGAACAATTTTAGGAGGAAAAGTTTATTTAGGGCCTCACCAATTTGAAGGTCTTAGTCCACAGAAGGCCAGCTCCATTCCTCAGAGCTCGAGTTAAGGCTAAGAATCATGGCAGAAGAATGTGGCAGAGGAAGCAGCTTGCATGATCATCAGGAAGCAAAGAGAGAACATATTCATTACACTCATCAGATACAAAATATATACCCTAAAGGCATACCCCAAATGACCCACCTCCTCCAGCTACAATATACCTGCCTAAAGTTATCACCCAATTAATACCTATCAGGGGATTAACTCACTGATTGGTTTAGGGCCCTCGTAATCCAATTATTTCAACTCTCAGCCTTTTCATTGTCTCGCACATTTAGCTTTTGGGGGACACCTTTCATCCAAACCATAACAGTACCTCTGCATTAAGTCTTCCTATATCCTTTTTTTCATTTTTCTCAGTTCTATTTTTCTTTCCCTTGTCTCATTCCCCAAAATAAACTATCTGCTTTTCAAGTCAATGTCTGAGGCTTTGACTTTGGGAGAGGAATCAGAGTTAATACAAAAAGTCATTCCCAGGTATATCAGGATGTAACTACAAAATGCCAAATATAGTAGAAAATCTTAAATACTTTCCAAATAGAAAAGAGAAATTGTCTAAAAAGAAATGATAATAATGGCAGACTTCTCAACAATTAAGAGTTCAAAGGCCTCAAAAGACAATAAAATAATACTTCAAGGGGCTGGAGTGGTGGCTCGGCAGTTACGGCGCTTGCCCGGCATGCACCAGTACATGGATTCAAACCCCAGCACCCACATACACAACTAAGTGTCAGAGCAACCAAAGCCATGTGACAAACTCAATAAAAATTGATTCTCTCTGTCTCTCTCTCTCTCTCTCTCTCTCACTGTCCTTCTCTCTTTAAAAAAAATACTTCAATAACACCTCAAATAGCTAACAAAATAACAAGCACAAACTATTTACTTAGCAAAATATTATTTTAAGAGACAAAGTAAAATAAAATTTTTAAACAAATAGAAATTAGAAAATTTGCCATCAATACATCCACATTAAAGGAACTTCTTGGGGAGTAGAAAACTAAACTTGGAAAGATGTTTAGAGTTATAAAAAAAATAGCAGAGAAAGAAGTTTACAATGTATGCAAATCTAAACAAATAAAACTTCTATGACATAGAAGAATAATGTCTAATTTGTGGACTGGAAAAATAAACAAAAATCCTGGCCAACAATAAATATACAGGAAAAATAAGAAATCAAAATTAAAATGTTACAAGTTTCTTGTATCATTTGGTACAGAGGTTAAGCTGTTAGCTATAAACTTAGCTAAATATACATAGTTATATTTCACATTTTAGCACCAAAATTATAAATAAGATTGTAAATGTCCAAACACATTGAGGGATAAAAGGAATATAAAATGAAGTAAAAAAGGAACAGTGGGAAAAAATGGAGTGCAAAAACAGAATGAGAGAAATAAAAACGCATCTGAGATCAGAAAAAAAATTAATGATCTAAACTATCCCATTAAAATACAGAGAATATTGGACTGGCTTCAAAAAACTTAAAATGACTCCATGTCTATGTTGCTCACAAAGGAATTGCATAAATCAGAAGAGTGCACAAAGGCTGGAATTTATAGTATTGAAAATTTTACCAAGACAAAATGAGTATTTCTAAATGCTTACAATAGAAAATTAAAGAGAAGAGATTAAAAATAAGAGCAGAAATATGTTAAATAGAAAAAAAGATAAAATAGGATAAGCAACATTAAAATTATCATTTCCAATCAAGATACCATAACATAGGAGAGATACAGAGGAGACATGAGATGAGGAAATGGGTGAAGAGGAGAGATCTTGGACAAGTATCAGGCTTAACTTACATTGTCAATATCTATGTATGCATGAATATGTAACAACGATTCCCTTCAATATCTAAGACTATGTTGAACCCATTAAAAAAAGATACCATAACTCAACACATTGTTTTAATAGTACATGGGATAAATACAAAACAGACTTAGTAAACACACTCCTCAAGGAGGAGAAAGGGGACGAAGAGCTGGAGAAACATTGGCTTGCTCATCAGATTTGAAATTTTTCTGTAAGCCTCTGGTAATTTAGACAATGTGGTATAGGTGGAAGCACAGAAAACTTTACCAGCAGAAGAAAATAGATCACCCAGAAACAGATTCATAAAAATAAGGCAACATTATACAGGAAAGATTTGGAATTGTAGAGAGGAAATAAAGGGCTATAGAAATAATGGAGTTGGGAAAGTTGGTTATTGATTTAGGGAAAAAAGAACTTCATATATCCTTTACTCAAAAATTTTTTTATAAATTGAAGATAATAAGAGGGAAATTTGCAACTTTTAGGTATCATAAAGAATATGAAAAGGCAAGTCACAACTTGGGAAAAGACATTTGTAATAACACATTCCACAAAGGGTTAAATTGTTGAGTGAATACACAATTTTTTTTTTAAAGAGAGAAGGACAGTGAGAGAGACAGAGAGAATCAATTTTATTGAGTTTGTCACATGGCTTTCCTTGCTCCAACACTTAGTTGTGTATGTGGGTGCTGGGGTTTGAACCCATGTACTTGCACATGCAAGGCAAGCACCGTAACCGCCAAGCCACCGCTCCAGCCCCTATACACAACTTTTTTTCCCGAGAATAGCAATGCACACTTTAATGTCTAGTTGGGATTATTTGAATGTCCCGAAAATGTGTTATCAATGGCAGTAGAAATTAAAATTAGTGCAAGAGAAAAATAGGACACACTACATCCCTCCTCTCTTTCCCACTTACAACCTTCAGTGTGCCCTTTGTCCCCAGCCTCCCCCAGGTGTCAGCCCAGCTAATGAGGTGACCCAGGTGGGAGCTTTACTGGATGGCGAGAGAACTTTCAATCACTTTCTCCTAGAGATTTCTGCCATCCGAAGCAGCCATTTGTGTGATAGATCTTTTCAATCAGGAGTGTTCCTGTTTCCTTACCTCCTGGCAGAATTGAGTCATTACTGCTAGAAGTGGCATAGAACAAGGTCCTCCACAAGCCAGGGCAGTGCCACCCCTAAAAGGTGGAAGATACCCCAGAGCATGCACACCTGTGTCTCACCTACACACCTCTGCCTCACCTGTCATGAGAAGCAGGGAGTGGTGCTACTGTTCACCTGCAGGGGCATGAGCTCCAGTTGAAGGAAAGAGGGTCTCTGGAAACCAGCCAGATGTCCCCAGGCTCACGGGCTCACTTTGCCCCCACACTTTGGACTCAAATATATTCCCCTCTCCACCCAGTTCCTTTCGATGCCTCCCAAAAGTCCTCAAGACAGATTATGGGGTTCTAGGTTCTGCCTCTCCTGGAGAAAGGGTTCTAGGTTCTGAGCTTCCTTGGGAAAAGGTTCAAGGTTTTGAGCTTCCATAAGAAAGGATTCTATGTTCTGAACTCCAGGTTCTGAGCTTCCTTGGGAAAAGATTCAAGGTTCTGAGCTTCCATAAGAAAGGATTCTAGGTTCTGAGCCCCAGGCTCTGAGCTTCCCTGAGAAAGGGTTCTAGGTTCTGAGCTCTAGGTTCTGAGCTTCCCTGAGAAAGGGTTCTAGTTTCCAAGCTTCCATAAGAAAGGGTTCTAGGGCCAGAGCTTCCCTAAACAATTTGCAGTGAGCTCCAGTCCCTGTGGCATAGCTTTAGCTCTGGAAAGGCCTTGACACCCATTGGCCTGTGAGCCAGCCCTGCCATTTTACCTCCTTGGAGCAGGCAGGGTGCTGTGCACAGCTCCTCTGCTGAGTAATTGGAATAACAGGAGCTAAAGTCCTGATAACAGCCTAGTTTCTGCTGATGGCCACAGGACCTCACTAGGGCCAAGGGACTAGCCTTGCTCTGTGGAATAGAGTGAGGCTGCAGTCCTTGCTTTCCGGATCGCTGTAGGAGTGAGTCATGGTGAAGGATGGTCTGGAAGAACCCAGCCCTTCAGAGCCAGCCCAGAAAGTCAAAGAGAAGAAAGGACCACCACACCAATGGGGGGCACAATCCCCAATAGCACTGAAGGTGATTGTCGCAGTCTTCCAGACAACTTTTTAATTAGTGGAAAAAAAATAGAAGAATGGACACAAGACATGTAAATGGAAACTAATGGCAGAAAAGAAAGAAATGGAAAGAGGGAAGGAAACGGTAAGGGAAGAAAGAGAGAGGGAGAAAAGAAAAAAATTGTTCAATCTTATTAGTAATTAGGAAAGTTTGATTTTATTTTCAATATAAGAACATGGTAAGGGGGGCTGGAGCGGTGTCTCAGTGGTTTCGGTGCTTGCCTGGCAAGCATGAGGACCTGGGTTCAAACCCCAGCACCACATACACAACTAAGTGTTGGAGCAACAAACACTGTCCCTCTCTCTTAAAAAGAAAAAAAAAAAAGAACATGGTAAGGCATTGTTGTCAAAATAAGAAAACAATTATACCATTCTACATATACTCAAAATTGGTAAAATCTAAAGGACCAATATATCATGTGTTACATAGGATGTCGACTAACAAAAATTTGAACTTTCATAATGGTTGTGTAAATTGGTGCATCATTTTTCGAGAAAAAATTACTATTATTTAATAAACTTAAACATTCACATGCCATATAATTTCAGGATTCAATTTTTAGGTGTATGCCTAAAGAAGTTCTTGTGTTTCTTCCCAGTAGACATATACAAGCAGGTTTACATAGTACAACACAAAATCCTTAGACAGAAAAACAATTAAATAAATGTCAGTGTATTTGTAAGAAATAATATTGATGAATCTTAGAAATATAAAGTTGAAGAGGAAAATCAATTTGTAAATTATTACAAACCATATGTAGTAAAACATTTATATGAATAAGTTTATATTTTTATAAAGCTCCTAAACAGGGAAAGATATATATCCCTATTATGCATATTTACATGCCAAAGAATATAGAACATACATCCTACATGTATATATACATATGTACAGTCATGCATCAAGTAAAATTTCAGTCAAAAACAGATTGCATATATGACAATGGTTCCATAAATTTGTAACAGAGCTGGAAAAATTCCTATCATCTAGTGACATCATAGCCATTATAATGTCACGGCACAATACATTGCTCACAGATTTGCAATGACTCTGGTATAAACAAATCTACTGTACTTCCAGTTAGATAAAAGTATAGTAATACTACTATTTACAGTATATTTGATAATAATAATAAATGACTGTGTCACTGGCTTATGATTTTATTATATTATACTTTTATACTCCTTTTACTTACTGTAAAACAGCATGTCATGTTATACTGTTAGCAGCGTCATACATCTTGTGTTTATCACACCTCTTGATTGCATCAAGAGGCTAAATCAAGGTTTTGGACTATACTCTCTAGATTTGCATAAGTACACTCTGGCGGGGACCATTTCCACCATGCTGATTGACAAGGTCCAGGCATGGGGAAGGGCTTAGCAAGGGCACCATTCCAGGAAATTGTCACTGTTATCTCTCCTAGGAATTGGATATTTTCTTTTAATGATCGTACTTATAGCTATGCATTTGCAGATCAAATTTCCAGAAAAATTTGTTATTGATGATAAAGACCTTTGTAAAAGTAATAATAATTGATTAGATCTGCGGAGTCTGAGGGAAGATGAGAAATACCTTTAAAAAATATATTAACACCACACTAAAAAAGCCCAGATAACCAGAAATCCAACTTTGAAAAGTTGTTAAGAAAATTACACTTACAGAATTACTCTCACCCATGTTGATTACATCTAGTCCTGTTAATATTTTACCAGTTAAACAATCAAAGACATAATAGGAGATTTACTATTCCCACAGTACAGGGACCACCGTATGAAACCTATAATATTGGAGGACATTTGTGGTATCCACCTAGAGGAACCCAAATAAATAATTATTAAGACCCTCCACCCACAAACCCATCATTGCTTTTTATAGGAATACACAATGAAAATGGAGAATGCTAATATTAATGGCAAATGGACTAATGTCCAGCACCTGCTGTTTCTTCAGAGACTTGTATGTCAGGGGCTACCTTGGTGATGTGGGACAAAGGAACAAAGAAACAGCATACATAAACAGTTACACATATATTATCTAAAAATCAAGTGTCCACACTGCATACTATGTGAGTGATTAAGGAACATGTTTTTCTACTTCTCATTTTGCCTTTGTTTTTAAATAGTTTAAGTTTCTACTTCTTAGAACTTAGTAAGAACACGTAACTATTTTTGGAAGTTTACTATTAGTAAGGAGACAACAACATAATTTTAGTTAATTTAGAACTGTAATACAATGCTAATTGCTTGCTTGGAAAAGAGCACTAAAGCTGGACAATACTGTATTACCAAAAGCAAGAAAATTCCTAATAAAATGCTTGTGCAAAAACTTCTGAGTAAATATAGAAAGCTGACCTTAATGTACTCTTTAAGTGCAACACAGGTAGAGTGTGTAATGTCTCAAAAGGAAGACATTTACGGAAAAAGGAAAAGAAACATTGTGGTTAATCCATCAAGGAAGTATATTGTATTGATGGCTAATGACAGGGATTACGGAGAAAAAGAAGTCAAATGTAACGAAACAGTTAATGAAAGTATTGTTTTGCTACCTGTATAAAAATACATCACAATAAAGAACAGACGGCATTTTGCTCAAGCAGGGAACTGTGTCTGCTTACAATTTGTCCCAGAGGTTAGAGATCTTCCTCTGCGCCCACTCCACTCATCCTTCGGGGACCTGAGATTTCTGCTGGGGCTGGGTCCCGGCAACACTCTATGATGTTCATACAATGACAAAAGTCACCTAACACATTTCTCAAAATACATGCCTGTCATTAAATATGCATGGCTATATATACGTATTCTGAATGTATGTATCCCTGATATATATATCCCTAATATGCATACATATTCCTAATACTAATATATGCATACACACATACATAGATCACATACATAACAAAATCCCTAAACATAACAAAACTATACATGTGATTTGTTATTATTTACATATGTACATATTTGTGTGTGTATATACATAGAAATTTATATTATATATATACATAGAAATATATATATATTATATATATTATATGTATATATATATATTATATATATATATATCAAGAGAGAGACAGAGACAGAGAGGGCAGTAACACAAAATAATGCAAAATAGTCTTTTTCTAAAGGAGAGTATGGGCTAGAAACCCAACAAAGGCAATCAACTCTAATAGGAAAGAACTGCATAGATATTTGCAAAATACTGCAAATGCCTGCTTCCTAAAGGCAATAGGAAAAGGTACACTGTGATTATTTTATAATTATGGTTTTTTGTTTACATTTATTTGATATACATTGTTTTTGTTTATATTTTTAAAGATTATGAGTATAAATCTAAATCAGGATGAAATAATAGAAAGTTGTATAGATATGAAAAAATATCAGATTTTAAAGGCAAAGAAAAATAATGCAGATTAGACCATGTCCTGAAGAAAATTGGATAAGGAAATTGGGAAACATGGGCGATTCCTCAGGAAGTGTAAAAAGTTATGATGCGGAAATTTTAAGTGATCATGAGAAGTGAATTATGAAATACATTCTATAATAATATGGGAACATCAGGAACAAACTGCAGATGTAGTTCAGTAGTAGAACATCTGCTCAGCATGTACAGGCCCAAGATTTCATCCCCAGTAATCCCCACTTCTCCCCTACATCCCCTCACACACAAATTAGGGATGGAGAACAACCATAAGAACGAGAAAAATAATCAAATTATAAAATTAATTTTCTTCAGAAGCTAAATAAGGAAGAAAGAATAATGCTCACCCCTTGCCAGCATCGTCCCTCCTGAAGTCTGTGGATGTTACCTTGAATGACACAGAGGATCAAGATAGCAGAGGGACTGAAGGTGGCTAACCAATCAACTTGAGATGAAGAGAGTATCCCAGTTTATCCCACTGGGTTTAATGTAATAAGAAGGTAACTTAACAAAGAGAAGAGGCAGAGCCAGAGAAAAGAACTCAGCCCACAGTTACTGGCTGAAAATGGAGGAGCGGAGCCATAAGTGAAGGAATGCTAGCAGCCTCCAGAAGCTTTTCTTTCCAGGAAAGGAAAGAAATGATCCTCCTCTAGAGCTTCCAGAAAGTGATACAACCTTGACAATACCTTGATTTTAACCCCTTAAGACGCCTTTCATATTCCTGACCACCAGAATTCTAAGATAATTAATTTTCAATTTTTAAAGCACTGAATTTATGATATTTTTACAACAGCAATAGCAAACTGATACACTAAACAAGGACCTGAAATTAAAAACTATTCAAGCACGATAAGGATTCTGACAGAAAGAATAACTCAACAGAGGAACCATGTCTATAGAGTTTTAAGTGAAAATTTTATAAACAAAGATTCAACACCAGTGAAGATGTAAGAAACCAACAGAAACAATCTTTCATATATTCAAGAAATCAGGAAGCACAGCACCTTCAAAATTTAAGACTACTCGTTTGTCTATAGATTGGCCTAGAGATAAATAACTGTTTAAAAAGAAGGGAAAAGAACACCTTGATACACAGAAATGATATTAACCATTAAAACTAGTTAAACACAGTTAAATTTAACACATTTGTTAAAACTATATGATAATTTGTAAAAATGACTCTGCTTGGCTACTTCTACACTCCCCACTAGACCACACAGTTCCTCATGTGGTGCAGACATTACTATGTCTACATGCAACACAGCACTTTCTAGGCAGCCGATTAACCTCTTATGAAGTCCTATTTCTCCTCTTGTGTAACTACCTGCACACCCTGAATCATGCTACTCTTCTGTCCCAACCAATAGCAGGAGCCTCATGACTTGCACCTCAGTCAGGGACTACTCTATTGCTTGCTTCAGTGTATTAAAGTAATTCTTTTTGAGAACCCAACCTGATATTCACTGTCAATAGACCCTACCTCAAAACTGAAATGGGAAGTCGTCGAGTAGAATATGTCATCAGAAATTTAATCCTTCCTTCAGAATGCAGTCCTCTACCTAAGGTAAAGTCACCCCCGATGCAGGATTTATTGCACCTACTTGAGTTTCTGAACTGGCCAACACCAGAGAGTAAACCTACACTGATAGCAGGCATGGCTTACTGGGTAGTCCATGACTTTGAGATGCTTTGGAAATGAAGTGGGTTTCTCACCTCAGCTGGAAGCCCAATCAAATACAGACATCATGCTAAGAAACTCTCAGATGGATTTCTACTTCATAGAGATGTGTCTATGACCAAGGTTGAGATCCATGTAGAAAAGGATACTTTGGAATTAAAGGAAAAGCTCTGACTGATCACTATGCCAAATAAGCCTCCTTAATCAAGTCTATGATTCTAAATAAGCCTTTAAAGGATAGATCTCTGGAATGATTTCAGAGGCAACTATAAAATGTCAATGTTAAGCCTCTGGTTTTGAAAATGAAAAAATGGAAAAATAGTCTGATTGCTCTTTCACTTGATAACGTCTGGTGCTCTCAAGACAGCTGCTTGGTAGCCAGATGACTTCAAACATTAACTAAGTTTCTCTGTGAAACTACTCATCATGCAATAGGCAAGTTGGTTAGTGTCTAAAGTCAACATTGCCAGGTAAACTTTAAAAAGAGAGCTGAGGTCATTTTGGGGTCATGTGTCCCCTATCAACAACTTCATCCTGGAAAACCTATAAAGATGGGGCATGGCCAACACTCAAAGTCTCAAAGCCTTTTGAAAACCTTCAGATGGATTTTAGCCAGCTTCCACTCTCCAAGAGGTTTGATATATTTTAGTTATTGGATGTTTATTTTCAGGGTGGATTGAAACATTTCCTTGCTGAAAAGTTACAGCCTGTCCAATCACTAAAAAGCTATTTGATTTTGAGTTTCCAACCTGGGACATACCAACTTCTATATTAATTGACTGAGGACTGAGAAGCACATGTTATGGAGTATTACTTTAAAGCTGTAAAATGTTGGAGCCGGAGCGGTGGCTTGGCAGTTCCGGTGCTACCTGACATGCATGAGTACAAGGGTTCAAACCCTAGCACCCACACATGCAGTTATGTGTCAGAGCAATGAAAGCCATGTGAAAAACTCAATTTAAAAAAACAACTGATTCATTCTCTCTCTCTCCCCCCCACTGTCCTTCTTTCTTAAAAAAAAAAAAACCTACACTGCCCTTATCATCCACAATCTTCTCCTTTTTATTGGAGAAAAATTTTATTTTATCATTGACATGGAAATCATTTATAATCACTAAGAGATAGTTTAGAGGCACAGTAAAAGAATGATATACCTTATTTTAATGGGGCTTGCTTCAGAAATAAAAGATCTCTATTGATATATATTATATGTCTATATTGTATCTATGTATTATATTAATAGGTTAATTTGAAAACTTTTGAGTATCTTCATAGATCATAGAAAGGGTACTTAGAAATTTATGACATTCATATAGATATATGATTATATATACATTATAGAAACTTATATGCATCAATTTATTTAAAAACTGTATTTGTTTATTTTTTATTTATTAATTCTTTTTTAGGTATACCTGACATAAGATTATATAATGGCATAAGTATAAAAGCATGGAGTTTAGCTTGTTCCAATTCAGTCTCCAGTTTTTCCCCTACCCCGCCTTTCCATCCACCCAATTTTTTTTACATACATGACAATAGGATGTACATTGACATACTTATAAGAAGTTGGAGTGTACCTTATTTTAACTCATTTCCCTGTTGTCCCCCTTCCCCTCCCTTCCTCCCACTCCCTGTACTTGTTAGATATATTTGACAATAGGATAAATATCGACATTTTTATAAAAGCAGGCAGTATGACTTCTTCTAGTTCAGTCCCCAGTATTTCCACTCCACCACTCCCCCACCACTCCATTCTCTTCCCTCTACTCTGTTGGTGTTTCTGTTTTTTACTAATAGCTTTTTTTTTTAAAAAAATGGTAACTCATTGATATACATGTGAATGAGATTCATTATGACATGTTCATGAATGAATATGGGAAAGTCAAGTCTGATTCCTTCTACTAACTTTCCGTTTTTCATTTCACCTTTCTCCATTTCCTTCCCTTTTGTCTCTTCCTCTGCTCTTTTCCTTATTTTGGGTAGCTTCCACATAGAGAGAACATCAACCTTTGGTTTTTTGAGACTGGCTTATATTACTTAGCATGATAACCTCCAGTTTCATCCATTTGCCAGCAAATGACATAATGCCATCCTTCCTCATAGTTGACTCCATTGTGTGTATATGCAGCAAGGTGCACCTTGGTTAGTTCCATAGCTTAGCTATCCTGAATTCAGATGCTTTGAGCGTTGCTGTGGCTACATCATTGCAGCGTGCTGCTGTTAGTTCCTTTGAATATACACCAAGGAGCAGGAGAGCTGGGTCAAATAATGGATCCATTCCTAGTTCTTTGAGGAATCTCCATACTGCTTTCTTGAGTAGTTGTACCAGTTTGCAATCCTACCAACAATGTATAAGTGTACTGTTTTCCCCACATCCTTGCCACCATTTATTGTTGCTCATATTCTTGATTGTTGCCTTTCTGACTGGAGTGAGGTGAAACCTTAGTGTAGTTTTAATTTGCATTTCTCTAATTGCTAGAAATGTTGAGCATTTTTTCATGTATTTGTTGACCATTTGCATTTCTTCATTTCAGAAGTGTCTGTTTAGTCCCTTGCCCATTTATTGATTCGGTTATTTTTATTTTTATTTTTTGGATATTAAGTTTTTTGAGTTCTTTGTGTAACATGGATATTAACATCCTGTCTGAGGTGCAGGAGGAAAATATTTTTCTCCCATTTTGTAGGATCTCTCTTCACTCTCTTAATTGTTTCCTTTGCTGTGAGGAAGACCTTCAGTTTGATGCCATCCCACTTATTGATCTTTCCTTTCACTTCTTGCTTGCACTTTGGGGTCTTGTTTAGGAAGTCAGTTCCTTAGCCGACATGTTGGAGTGTTGGGCCTACATTTTCTTCAAATGGGTATATGGTTTCTAGTCTAATTCCTAAGTCTTTGATCCACTTTGAGTTGAGTTTTATGTAAGGTGAAAGATAAAGATCGAGCTCATTCTACTTCGTATGGATTTCCAGTTTTCCTAGCATCATTTATTGAAGAGACTGTCTTTTCTCCAACTTATGCTTTTGGCTCCTCAGTCTAGTAATAGATAACTGTAATCTTTGAAAAAAGTTGAAAGTTCCGAGATCATCCTTCAATTAAAATTGCTAAAACTTTCAGAAATCCAAGAAATCCCTTGACTGAAGACCCTCCCACTGCCATTTGGGAACATGTTGATTATCACCCTACAAATTAATGATTGGGAGGACCGTGCATTCAGAGATTTCACCTCAATCTTATTGCTGGATGATGCTATCTATCACCAAATTCCCAAGATTAAAAAAAAAGAAAAACTCTCTGGAATTCCAGTTTCATTACAATAAAACCATAGGCCTTATCTCACTAATAGTGGTTCTCATGCCCTATGGGATTTACTTTCTTGGCCTGGGTTGGGCAATTAGAGTTCCTGGTTTTGAATCACTGTATAGAGACTAGTAATGACTCTTATTTTTGTCACAGTGATCATGGATCATAATGCTAGTCCATTGAATTTTGTCTAGCGACTTAAATGCTAGTCACAGAGAAAGTGACTAAGAGAGAAAGAGAAGACAGTTGAAGATAGAAACCATAGTGTTTGTGTAACCCAATCTCACTAGTGACATTCTGCCACATTTGTTGAGTTCTACTCCTAGAAACAGTTACAACTCACTTAGGAGAGAAGGACCCACTGCCATCCACCACACTTATTGTGCTAAAGTACTTGCTACTGCCCAGTAAATATGTATATTACTTGTTGCCTATTTTATAATGTTGTATCTTCCTTTTGTTTTTATCATTTTTAACATAATTTTCCTCATGATTACTTTGAATTTTATTATAATTACCATTTTGTTAGTTGTAATTTTTCCCATATCTGCTATCAGGGATAGATAAATATAGTGCTACTTTTTTATTAGTGCATTATAATGATGTTATTCCTTGTCACGCATTCCTAGATGCACACAATACAGCAATACAATTTGATCAATATCCCCCCACTGCACCCCTCTGCCTCCCTCCTCCCATCCCCTGATCCCTTGCCTGTCTTCTGGGTCATATATTTTTCCTAAAAAACCCAAGTACAGTGTCATAATTCTTATACCAAAGAAGAACATTTTTTATATACATGACTGTGCTATATACAGAGACATACTTATAAATGCTTGGAATGTACCTTGTTTTATCTCAGTTTCAACATTTCCCCTTCTCCTCCCTCCCTATTATCCCTTGTTATTCTTCGATATATTTGACAATAGGATTAAGCATTTACATTTTTGTAAAGGCATGCAGTATAGCTTATTCAGATATCTTATGCAGTATCTTGCTATTGTATCTCATACATATTGACATATTGCAATTTTGTTCTATGGTTCTAATCTATAAGTTTATCTTCCTTTCCCCTAAATCTGGGTTTAGGTCCAGCCACCACAAATGAGGAAAATCATTCAGCCCTTGACTAACACATTAATTAACGGTTTTCAATTTCCTTAGTTTGTCTCTCTGTTTCAAAGAATACTTATTTGCACTTGTGTTTCCTTAACGTGTTTAGTCTTCTCAATTTGAACTAATATATGCACACACACAAATCAATTGCCGGGTTTATTTTCCACGGCTGTTTCCTTTTCTTTTTCCAGTCTTCCACCTTAAAGTCTCTGTTCTATTGGTTTGTTTTTACATTTTTTCCACTTTTTTTTACTGAAGTATAATACACATTCTCATGGTGTACGAATTAAAATGACCCTTTCAGTGAATGATCACAAAATGAACACACTCCTGTAACCTGCACCCAAGTCAGAAAATAAAATATTACCAATACTCCAGAAGCTGCTAATACACTCTTCCTCCACTCCAAAGTGACAAACATGCTGATTTCTTAACACTGGAGATTGGTTTTGCCAGATTGTGAATTTTATATCTAAGGAATATGTGCATCATTTACTCATCTAAGACTGGCCTCTTTCCATTAAAATTATGTTTGTGAGATTGATTCAGGAAGTTCTAACTCATTTTATTTTAATTTATAAATAGCATTTCCTCCTATGGGTTACCACAATTTATTTATCCAATCTAGCTGTGATAAACATTTCAGTTGTTTCTGATTTGGAACTATTATAAACAATGGTGCTATAAATATTTTTATATGACTTTTGGTGCATGTGGGTGTGAATTTCTGTCAGATCTCTATATAGAAGCTAAATTACTAGTTCAAAGGAAAAATTTTTTAAAAATTTTAACTAATAGTCCCCATTTCTAATAGTCATACCTCTTTGATTGCCACCGGCAGTATACAAAAGATCCCTAGTTTGCTTGGGGTTTCTTTTATTTAGTTGGCATTTGGTAGAGCTAATAAAGATTATCTTGAATATTGGCACCTAAAACAAGAATTTAAGAATTCTAAACCATAATTACTTACCATGATTTTACCAATATTTTCAGAAAATCAGTCCTAACGTCATACCTCATGTGCCTAGTCCAGTGTTCAACACTAAGAATAGGGTCAATTAGAAAATCCACAGAACCAGACACTCTTGTTGCCAGATGATTCCTGCCACCTGGAAGTTTTATTTATTTCTTCTTCCTCATGAAATTTCAATAATAATTATAACAGTTAAAGTCTAGCAGGCCCTAGAAGCTTAATTTCTACAAACTTAATTCTTACAACGCTATATTCTTACAATCAAAATTACTGGGCCATAATGATCCTTTTATTTCAGCAATTTTCACAATGAGAATGGATTGTTAATGAATCATTTACTTGATTTGTATATGAGCAATTCACAAAATGGTCAGAAATATCAAATGAGTTCTTCAATGACTCACTCAATCACAGTTGTCAGAGCCAGACTTGGTTATTTCTTTTAGCTGATTGCAGCCACTTTCATTCTGTGACTTCGATTTAGCACAGAATTTGACTTCTCTGGGCCCTTATTTGTTTGCTCAGTAATTCTATATGGATTCTCCAGCTTGGTGTCAACGCTCACCAGAAGCAGGGGCAGAGCAAGATGAAGGTGAGGACTCTGTGCTTCCTTTTCAAAATGGATATGTATGGCCTCTGGCTTTATTCTCCTCCCTGGAGAATAAACTGCTGAAGCTATGGCTCAGTAGTTTTGGTGCTTGCCTCCGTGTGCAGGCACGCAGGTTAAAACCCCAGCACCACATACACAACAAAGTGTTGGAGCAACAAAGCCAAATGAAAAACCAAATAAAACTGATTCTCCTCCCTAAACCCTTCACAACAACCCAAACTCATGGAAGAAACAGCGGAAATGCCATTTTGTGAAACAAAGAAATTGGCAGATCTCTTGCAACAAGCAGTGAAGCCCACTTAGCAACCAATGCCCTGCTAGGATGGAGACTGTGAGCAAGACATGAAGTTGCAAAACGCGACCAGGCCGTGGGGACCACAGTATGTCCCCGTGAAGTCCTATTTCAACACCATGAGATATTGGGGGAGACACAGCTATATCAACTTGACATTTTTATTGCCTCCAGGAGGAGAAAGTATCCCAGAGGTAAATGATTTATTTCTTAAGAGCAGAACTGGAAAAAGTAAATAAAATATTCAAAGTTACAATAAGTTCTTCCAAAATAAAGAAATAATAGATAACATACATTGATCCAGAAGAAACACATTTAGTAAAATCCACAGTGAGATGAAGCCAGAGAAATTGCTGCATTTAAAAAATGAAGAATGTAAGTATCCAGGCAAGAAAAGCAACTTGCATTGTGGGGATAAGATCAAGCTTGCTAGAATAATCAACTCTGCCAGAAGAAAATAGAGCAATGCCTGACAGGATTATTTATTTATTATTTTTTTTGGTGGTTCTGGGGATTGAACCCTGTGCCATATTCATGATGGGCAAGTGCTCTACCACTGAGCTACACTCTTACCACCCTATCAAGATTTTTACACAAGTCAAGTTGTCCTTCAAGTAGAAAGTCCACAAATATTCTCAAATGTGGAAGAATAGAGGGACTAAAGCACCAAGATTTTTTAAATAAGATTTTTAAATAAAAAGCACAACTATAAAAGTATTTAATAAATTTCCTCCACCAATCAAAATGCAACACTCATGGTATTGAGCATTAAATCCATTTGAATATATAACTATAGAAAGCAATAATCATAAACAATGATTATAGGAAAGGATATAAAGTTTATTTCCATGGACATTTAAAAAATGTACAACAATAGAAAATGTTTGCCAGGATACAAAGGAATTTGGTCTCTCATACATTGTGGGTGGGAATCTAAAATAGTAAAGCCATTCTAAAATATAAGAGTTTCTTACAAAACTTAACATATGCTTACAATTCAGCCCACCAAGTTCCCTCTCCAGTGTTTATCCTAAGGAAATGAAATCATGTTCACTGAAAAGCCTGTACTTGAATGTGCATACAGACTTTGTGATGATTTAAAGCTGGAAAGTACCCAAATATGCATCAACAGCTGACTGGTTGAACAGTGATACTTTCATGTCAAGGAATATTATTCTGCAAGAAAAAGGAACAAATTACTGATAATAATGACTTAGATGAATCTCAAAAGATTATGCTGAGTGAAAAAAGGCAATAACAAATGATTATATAATATATGGATCAATCTTTGTCATATGGAGAACAGGGCACTTAACGAGTGAGCCACATCCACAGTCCTTTTAATTTTTTTTTTTTTTTTGAAACAGGGTCCCACTAAGTTGCTTAAGGCTTCGCTAAGTTGCTGAAGCTGGCTTTGAACCCACAATCCTCCTGCCTCAGTCTAACAACCCCCTGAGATTACAGGTGTGCACCAGAATGGCTGGCTGAGAATAGATTCTTGATGTCAGGGTTTGAGGGATCTTTGCAATGGAATTATGCTATGCCATCATGGTCACACAATTCTACACATGTGATACAACTGCATAAAACTAAACATACACACACAAATGTATGAAAGACTAGTGAAATCTCAATAAGGTTGATGGATTGCATTCATAATGATCTTCTGGTTTTGATTTTTGCACTATATAATGTATATATCCAAAATGTTATATATAAAGGAAATTGGGTAAAGGATAGACAGGTTCTCTGTGTGTTATTTCTCACATTTCTTTGTAGATATAAATCTAAAAATATCTCAGAATGAAGTTTTAAAATAAAAATTCAAAATTAGTGTAAATAAAAATTAAGAGTTATAAGAGAAAAAATAACTAAGGCCAAATATTTAAATATTTAAATTATTTAACCACGATCATTTTGATTTCTTAAAGTCTTTTTATAAACTTTGTTTGAATTTCAAGAGATAATTAGAGCTTTGATAAAAATTAAATTCAGTTCTATTAATTCAACTTTAAGTTTAAGAAAAATTAAGTTCAATGCAATCTGTTTTGAAATAACATATATAATTGAATTTTATTTTTCTAAAACTGTTTCTATCCATTCAATACATTGAGGAGTATTTATAAGAATGTGTGGGGAGGGCGTAGGAAGAAATCCTAGGAGACTGGAGGGTGGGAATATGGGGGATTCATCTCAGAAGGAGATCTCTGTCCTACATGAGATATCCATTTAACTCAGGAGTCTTCTGGGGGAAACAGCAACAGGGGGAACCCAAGCTGGACATCCAAGATATGGCATTAGCCCTGGATAAATAAGTATATATACATTGACTCTTGAGTGTTTGATAATGTTTCCCCCTCAATTGTATCTCTATATTCATCTAATAAATTTTAAAAAGTAAAAAAAAAAAAAAAAGAATGTGTTTCTTACACCAAGAATGGCTACTTCCTGTTAAGATTTTAGGTAAAATTTAAAAATTTTTTTTGTGTGTGTTTTTCACATTATCTGATTTTTTATTGTGGATATTGCTATTCCAAACTCTGAACAATGACCAAAAAATAAACAAATGAACCACCAATAAAAGAACAGTGTTTGACCTTGAGGAGCTCATTGTCCAGTATGATGACAAGCAGGTAAACAAAAGATTTAAAGAAGGGTCAAAGTCTCCACAAGGCACAGACAAGGAAGAAGCCAGTGCTGCCTGAGGTCGAAATGAAAGAGGCTGCCCAAAGGTGATGAAGCATTTACAAGACTGTTTTTTAAAACATTCATTTCTTGGTAATTTTACAAGTTCTGGCTGGAAAAAGCACACTACAGTAAAAGCTGTTTCAAGTCAGACTTTCCACTGTAAAATCCACTTTGGTTGGTTTTGATAACTTATTGACATGACTTTGTAAAAGGTGAGAAACTGTGGGTGGAAAACCAATGACTTAGAGATCAAGATGTTGGCTATTTATTTTAATGAAGAATACTTTCAATAAGTTGACCCTTACTTAAATAAGATGTTTTTCAAATGTTCCTTTTCATCTCTTCAATAGCCATTTTGTTTGTATCTTTATAGAAGGTGCTACAAAGAGCTAACCCTTGCAGGGTGCTGGTAACATTTTTTTTTCATTTATATGCATAATAAAGAGCTTACAGGTGTTTAATTTTCATAATTACCTGGAAATTTTCCAAACAATTGTTGAAGCAGGTATTAATTTGTTCATTTATCATAATCTCTGAATATACAATTCATACAGTTTTACTCTGGTCTTGGTGCCACATCAAAAACTTGTCTAGCAAGAGTACATCATTTAAATCTTCCACTGAATCTACATCTAATATTTGTACAGTTGACTGTGCATGTCACTATCTATTTACAAAGCTTAATTATGTAATAACATAATTGACCATCATAAAATCATGAAGTTGGACATGTATCATTTCAATCTTACCCATAATGTTAGCCCTTCTGACATATGGTCATTCAGCTCTAGCGTAAGCACCTCCAGTTCCAGGAAACTAGTTCTTCATAATCTAAACGGAAATGTGTTTGTGAATTGATCTCATATCTTTATAGACAAACTTGTATGTTTTATACTTGTCATTATTTGTGTTGAAAGGATCTTTAGGTTGCAAATGACCTAAACCATTTCAGTTCTCCTCAGTCATGTGCAAGGAGCAGAGAAAAGGTAGTGAGCGCTCTTTTGTGGACAGATGCTGAATAAATACTAGAATCCAGAAAATTCTACCAATAATGTCAACAATAAACAGGAAATAGCCTTTGGGTTTTTGTCATTCCTAGGACCTCTACCTCAGAGATTTTTCCTCTGCAGCACAGCCACCAACATCAGACTGAACATCTGTCTCTCTGTTTTAGTACCAATGGAACAGGGAGATTGAAATCATTCTCCAGCCTCTATTGAGCTGGTAGCTGCATACCCAGTGAGGCATATGAGTTCTGACAGAGAAGTGGGAAGAGTATGTCAATATATCAATAATAGATTATCATTGTGATACCATTAGTTTTGCTAATTTCATTGATTTTCCTTTTTTTTTTAACCAAATTGCCTAGTGGTGTGCTAGCTAGATAGCACTGTTGCTTATGAGCTGCTCAAGCGCTCACTGGCAATGCCTGTATTAGCTTCACAGTTCTCAAATGTCTGCAATAACACAATGCACATGTGGGCACTTAATGCCATCTTTTACAACAATGAGAATATGGTCCAAACTACTTTCACAAGTTAATAATCCACAAGCAATATGTAATTGCAAAATTGTCCACATACCGCATGAAAGACATGTCATTTAGAAGACCAGATGTGATGATGTTTGTGGAGTATTTAACTCTGAATAAATGTCACATGGCTGAGTAATGTTTATGAAAACCTCATGTTGTGTTTCCTGATGTGTGTATGTAAATGCATTTGTCTGGGTTTGGGGAATTTATAAGCTTCTATTTTTTATGGCTTTGTAAAATAAAGAGTGGAATGGGGAAAAAACAGGTACCTGTCTCACCTTATGATGATTGGTTGTTGAAAACCACATTTTATGTAAATATTATTACAGAAATTTGTTGTGTTTGTTCATTAAGGAACCAGATTTTAATTTCATCATCACAAGTGACTACTGACTCCCAGTAGAGATTCAATAACAACTTGTCATTTAAGGGTGGAGAACTAGAAATTCAGCCAAGCTGCTGAGATTCTCTACTTAGACAAGCAATAAATGTGTTGCTCTGTGATGTTGAAAAAAAATGACTCAATCCCTCTGAGTTTTGCTTTTTCAGTAGGATATAAAATCCCATGTGAGGGAATTAAGATTTGTGACAAACACTTCATTGCATTGTGTTTCAAATTCAGAACAAAAATACAACCATCCCCTAATTATTTAACAATATGCAGATCAAATATAAAAACAAATCCTAATGGCTCATTATTTCATGTGGGATCTCATTCCTTGCAAAGCAATATAGGAAAGCACCAATGGGTTATTTCAGATAAGCTCAGGGACAAACTAAGTCACCTGAATGTCAACCTTTAGATGCCCACGGCAACTTCCATCATGGCTTCCTATGCATTATCTTACTTCCCATTTCTCTGGATCTCACAGGTCTTGCCAGTGCTTACTTAGTCTTGCTCCTCTGAGTGAACATATTTCTACTCAGAGCATTTTCCCAAGGACTTCCAAGGCTGTAAAACAACTTCAATACTCTCAACCATTAGATACTCACTTCAGGCATTGCCTGCCCACCTTCCGCACTGCCAGGGAACTATGTTTTAGAGTTACCATAAATATTTCTCTTTATCATAGTGACATTACTTACAGAATATATACAAATTGTTTCACAAAATATCTGCAACACCCAGCACAACATTACTTTTGTTTTCTCTCTACATTTATTCTCTGCAAATTCCTGTTCCTAGAAATTTATATTCTAACAATACAAATTGTTATGTGCATGTTAATCTTGTTCTCCCTCCATCCCCATTCCTAAAGGACTGACCACTTACTTGTTCCTTAAAGACTGAGACAATCGTAAAGACAGAATTTACCTTTGCTTCCTCTGTACTTGTTTGTCTAAACATATTTCTGCTATAACCTAATCAATTTGTTTTGCTTTGTTTAATTTGAATCTTCCATACTAGCCTGTTCCTCAGAGGTTGAGTCAAGTTTTAATTTCTTTGGAAATACCTACCACCTGGCATCATGTCCAATGCACAATCTGACATTCAGTGAACAAATGGTGAAAGAAAGGGCAAAATTAATGAACAAATGATATTCTTTGAAATAACATAGTATCCAGGCTTCCACCACAGGGAACTTCCTGAATTGAACTGAGGGTTGGCCTTTGGGTTAGCACAAGCTCTCTAGACATCAAGGATGTAACAAGCCACATAAGAGGTTGGACTACCTGGAAAAACACAGAGAACACTATCAAGTTCCATATAATGGAAGCTGCTAGATATTTCTCATAAAAGCATTTGTGATAGAGAATTTTTTTTTTTGGGTGATTCTTGCTGCTAGAAGCCAATAGGAACCACTCATGGCAGAAGCACAAATGACACTAGTTCACAAACAGCTGGAACTGCAAGAAGTGTGTGCTGCGAGGCCTGCTGATGGACACTGCTGACAGGCTTCATGATGCCAACTTGAATCAAGGGCACTGCCACCAGGAAGCATTAAATGGAGTCCAACTGGGCTGCCATCACTGCTCACAAGACAGTGGGTGTCTCCTTACAAAGAGGCATCCCTCTGATTTCCCAGTGGGAAGGTAGAGATTGTTTTCAATATATTCCTCCTCAAAGAAAGAGAAAAACATTTTTTTCCCATCAGAAAAGCAGAGAGCAAGATCTCTGTGGGGATTTCAGCAAGCAAGAGAAAACTTAAAATGAAATCTGATATTCAAATTTTGGTAGAGAATAGATGGGCAGGAAAAGGGGTGAGAGCTAAAAATAGAAAAAGAAGAACTGACAATTTGAAATTTCAAGGGAGAGAAGTACTAAATAGGAACCAATGTAAATAAGAAAAAAATGAATTTCGAATCAAGATGAGGATGTAATGATCCTTTCATTGTGAGAAAGAACTGAGTCTTCTTTACAATTTTTCATCCTAAGAAAGAAAATCACATATGGAATGCCTGGTGCCAAAATTCCCACAAATTATTCTAATTGCTGAGTTTTCTATATATAGAGTGTTTCTCTTAAAAGGTTGATATTTCCTAAATTCTATTAAATTAAAGTTTTTGTATTTTTTCACATTGTTACCATTGTAGCCTATGAAATCCAAACCAGTTACCTGTGTTAAAATATTTTTAAGACTACTACAAAACTGAGTGCTATTTTTGCCTCAGATTTTTCCATTAAAGTAAGTTTAGAGCCAGGTGTGATCCCAGCAACTGGGGTGGCCGAGGCAGGCAGATGGTAAATTTGAGGCCAGCTGCAGCAAGTTAGCAAGGCTGTAAGCACTTAGCAAGATCCTGTCTCAAAATGAAACATAAAAAGGGCTGGGGATGTAGTTCAGTGATAAAGTGCCCCTGGGTTTAATCCCCCAAAAGAAAACAAAATTTAAAAAAGCCAAAAAACAAAACAAATAAACAAAAAATGGTAAGTTTAGGCATGTAAATTAAATATCTAAAGCAAATTTTTAGGGATAAAATTAAAGTTTTTATGATGATTTAATAAAATGACTATAATGCCATAATATTTTTTCTACTATAATTGTATCTGAAGAGAAATTCACCTTGGGCTAAATAAAGTGCAAAATATTACCCTATTGATTATAAAATAGTATTCATCAAAGAAAAACAAAAATTCAGAAAAGCAGGAAAAAGGAAAAAATCATCATTCACATTTAAATTTCATCATTCACATACTACCTTGTTTTTCAGAGTGCATTTCTCTGCAGGCTTTTTTCTGTATATAAAGCGGTTTTGTTTTCAGAGTTATCAACTCTATATAATTTATGTTATGATTACATATGAAATATTGTCCCTTCAATTAAAACCTATAATAGTGACAATAATGAGGACCATCTGGGGGACATTTTCATGTCATGGTCACTTTGTAGCTTCTACCTCTTATACACCTCATTCTATGCAGAAAGTGAAATTATTTCTCATGGGATCAGCTAAAGCATCCTTGTGTAAAACATCCAAATGTGTTTTTAGGCCTTCCATAGGTTCACTGTAGATTTAGGCTGGCCCTAGAAATACTTTATCTATCCACCAAAGCAGCATTTTCAGACTGAGATTCTACAATAGTTGGTAGCATTAGCATAAAATCTCATTTTTTTAAATGAGGCAGTTAGAATTAAAACAGATGACATAATTTCCTCAAAGTCACACTGTGACTTAGTCTCAGCTTCAATCACTGCTCCAGGCCTGCTGATTGCTCTCTAGGGACACCTACTATCTGTCCATCATTTGCCACTAAATTTAGTTGCCATCGAGGGAGGCTTTCTGGAGCGCTACCAACCCCTTGTACTTTGGTCAATTATTGCACTAAGTAGCTTTTTGGAATGCTATAGCAGAAGTGTAGTATGGCTGGAAATATAGTTCAGTGGTACAACACTTGTCTAGCTTAGGTGAGGTCTTGGGGATGATCCCAGCACTTCAAAGAAAATAATTTAGCATACATTATATAAATGTTCTATTTCTGTCTGTCTTTTATTCACACATATTTTCTGCAAGGTAGATATAAATATGTCCTTTTGCTCTTTTGAGCCCTCTTTGAGACTGAGCTTTTTGTTTTTGAGGAAGAGACATTCTCTGTAACTCTACTACATGATTAAGAACATTTTGACATCAAGAAGAAAATCATCTCAGAGTGGAATCAATCCTTTGTTCTTCTGTCTTTCCAGTAGACAAGAGTGATCTGAAGCAGGGTTATTATTATGGACTAGAAGACAAAATTCATAAATAAAGAAAAACCTCTTGCATGGGAGATATTGTAACAAAGAGCCAAGAAACACAGTAATTCTCAATTCTTTTATTTTTTTATTTTTATTTTTAAAGAGAAAGGAACAATGAGAGAGACAGAGAAAGAGAGAAACAACTTTAGTTTTTCACATGGCTGTAGTTGCTCCAACACTTAGTTGTGTATGTGGTGCTGGGGTTTGAACCTGGGTCCTTGTGCTTGCCAGGCAAGTGCCGAAACCACTGACCCACTGCTCCAGCCCCATTCTCAATTATTTTAAAGGACAGAAAATAGGTCTTTCTTCTTCTTTTTATCTACCTCCCCATCATCAAGCTTTCCTTGGGGCAGGGGAGTAATTTCAGTTGATGTTGTGTGGACTGGGGTAGAGAAGTCACTATAAAAATCACTTTTCTATTCCCTTTCCTGTGTGCCATTCAATCTCAAGTTCAAATAAATGGAAAATGCCTCTGGATTTCTATAATGAATCTTCCTAAATAAGTTGGCTCCAGAAGGTGAGACATTTAGATATTCCTCCCACTCTACTTCTTCTATTCCAAACAATTCTCCTAAGTAAGTTGTCTGTAAAGAGGAATGCAAAGACAGAGATTCTGATGAAGGGAGCATACCAGGGGAAAGTAGTCCTCAGTGGGGAAAGAAAACCACAAAATCAGATAGGGAACTAGTCTGTCTGTTTGCCCTGGGCCCTCCCAGGTTTAAAATTAATCCCATGCACATGAAGGTTCTACACAAATTCAATCAATCACCTAATTTACAAAGGTAATGTATCATAATTGCTTAAGCTTGCACAGCAATATCTCGTTTGCCCAGAGGTCACTTGCCTAGAACCTCAATTGTCCAGAACTTACTCAAGAAACTGGTCCCTGAGAAATGATAGAGTAGGTGCAAAGGTCAGGCTCCAAAGTTTAGGTAAGTCAATCATGGGAGAGGCTTCATTTGAAGCCAATTTCATTTTCATCTCTATGTACTTCTAACTAACAAGACTATCGTATTTGTCAGTCCATAAATAGATTAGGAATAGCATGTATTTAAAAGGTGATTGACTTGATCACTTGAAAGAGGGTAAAAGAGAAAGAAAAACACTAGAGTTCATATGTGCATATATAACTAGATGTGGACTCAGCCTAGGGCTAAAACACCATCACACCTCCATAGTTTCTTGGGCAATCTCATTATTTCTCAGTGTATCAGTGAATGTCAGGAAGGATGACTGTCCTTGATTCCTTTCTGCCTTTCATATGGCCACTTACACATCAAAGTCTCATAAAATCCTTCACTGGCTTCACTTAGATCAACCCTAAATTACTCCTTCCCAGTGCCTGTTGTAATTTATAATCATGTTATTTATGACTTTCCTTTTTTAATGGTCTACCTCTTGCACTAGATTATGAGCCCCAAGCAGCAAAGAGTAATGTTTTGTTTTGTTTTGTTTTGTTTGTCCATCATTGACTGCCCAAAGCCTAGTTCAGTGCTGGTCACATGAAAGGTGTTTGAGAAACAAATATTGAATGAGTAAATACATACCTCCAAGGAAAAGCTTTACGTTCCTTGATTACAACAGACCATTTTAGAAATAGTTCTTTAAATTTAGGAATGCTCTATAGAAAAATGGTTACATGATGTTTGTTTCGCAGAAGAATAGGAAAGATGGAGGAAGGTAACCAATATTTATTGAATAGCCATCATGTACCTCATTAATCCTCACAGTGACACAGTGACATAGGTGTGATTAGCCTTCATTTCACTGATGAAGAAATTGAAGTTAAGCAACTTTCCAATTTTATGCAATTAGTGGTAAAGTCTGATTCAAGTCTGAAGACCATAGTTCACTATTTGATGGGTAAACTTCAATTATCTTCACTTGAGGAATAAGTCATGCGTTGTCTGTGAAGCTAGATGAGCCAGAAATGAAAGCTGAATTCCAAAGGAACTAATTAGGATGAGAGGAAGACCTTGTAGATTGAGGTTGAGTAAGGTCTTTGAGACTCAAAACAAGGAGACCAGGTTCAAAGAGCAGACGTGGAATCATAAAGACAGAATTAAAAGACAGAAGTACTATGAAAACAGGATCTGAGTCACTCTTCAGCCCACTGAAATCTGTCTTCCACCCCCAAATTTTCCCCAAACAGCTCTAAGGTCACTAGTGACTTTGACATCTCCAAATCCAGTGGTAACATTTAGCCTTTGTCTTGCATGGATTCTCAGTAGCATTTGGCCTTCTAACCATTTCCTCCCTTGTGAATCATTGTTTATCCTTGCCTTCTCTGACCATACTTTCTCTTACCTATCTGTCTGCTCCATCTCAGTCTCATTCACCACTTTATCCTCCTCCACCTTAGTAATAAATGTGGGGGTTTTCCAAGATCAAGGTGATATTTCTTTATCTTGTGTCTCTGGGTCTCTCCCTTTCTCTCCCCCACCCCTCTCTTTCTGTCCTTCTCTTTTCTTCTTTTCTCCTGTCCTCCTCTCTCTCTTTCTCGTTCTTTTTTTTTTTAAGGCTGAGGACCAAACTTGGGGCCTTGCGTTGTAGGCAAGGGCTCTGCCCCTGAGCTAAATCCCCAGCCCCTCTTTCTCTTTCTTGGTAAGTTCATCTATTCCATGGCTTTAAATATTATTCTCAGGTTGATGACTTTTATTTATTTTTTTATTGAGAAATTTATTTTTTGAACAACCATACAAGTTTTTAACAAAATAATATAAAATGTATATAGATTCTGAAGATTAGATTTACCCCCAAGAGTCCCCCCCCCCAATTACTCACCCTTATCCCTCCCTTCCCCTTCCCACAACATCTCTAAAAATGTATTACGTTGTATAACATTACACTTTATCTGGATTTAACACATGATAATAAACCTCCTTTCTCAATGTCCAGGGTCTATTTCTAGCCTCCACAGGTGAGTGAAGACATTCACTCAGCATAATTTCTTCCATAGCCAAGGTTGATGACTTTTATAAAAAATTATTTTCCCATCCTACATTATGCCTCTGAGCTTCAACTTGGTTTTCCACCTGCCTACTTGGCACTGCTACTTGAATGTGTCAAATGAAATTGAAATTTAGCAACATGAAAACAAACTCATCATTTTCATGATGGATTTTTCAATTGTCCTAATTTTGAAGGATGACCCCATGTACCTACTTGAGAAAGCCAGAAGCTTCATATTTACCCTTATCCCTCTCCCTCTCAAAGCCTCATGTATAAACCTATAAATTTAAACTGAGTATCTCTGGACTTGGCCTACCACCCTTTGTCTCTACACATCATTTTTGTTGGATAAATTATATCTCTCTAGAACTACTCCTAACTGATTTTTCCACTCTTGGACCTCTTCAATTCATTTTTCCTATTGCCACTAGAGACATCTTTGTAACACAAATCTGATTATATTATTCCAGTAGCTATAGAATAAAACTCCAAGTTTTTAACATGATCTACTTGATTTCCAGACCTTTCTTAACTTATACCCATCGTGTAACTCTGGGTTATAGCCACCAATGGTCTTCATTCCATTTTGGAAACATATCATGCTTCCTCTTGCTTCAGGGCTTTAACATATTTTATCCTCTGCAGTCATGGTACCTCATCTACTATGATTCTTAACTTGGTTAATTCTTAGATCTTAACTCAAACTGATTCAACTCAATGGATTCTCAGGAACTCCTATGCTTTTCATGCCTCCAACACATGAACATACACTCCATCGAATTTCTATAAGACACTTATTCATAGATCCTTAAATGCTGTATAGCTTGGTTAAAGTTTCTCTTTCTCAGTTAACCACAAACTCTTGGAGGGCAAGGGCCATGGAGATTGCTCATCATTGAATCCTAGAGGCCAGCACATTGTTTTGCATATAGGTGATTCATGAGTATATATCAAAGAGGGAAAGAAAGAAGGAAGAAGGGAGTGATAAAGGGAGGGAAGGAGTCCTGAAGGAGCAAAGAGCCTCGGAAGTGTCCATAATTCACATACATCATGCACAGGTAGGCAGTGCCCAAGCTTAAAATAAGGGTGATGATATGGTGTTATCCATGGAGAGTGTACCATCTATTTATAAGCCAATAAATGTCTGATTTTATCCTTAGATTTCTTTGACTTTACAAACAGTTGTTGGCAGCAAATTTTTATTGTTGTGATTGTTGCTATTTTGGTAAATTGTGTTATTTCGCAAATAAATTTCAATCCAGATTTGAGATGTATTTACAGAATAGAAATTTGAAATTTTTTTTAATTCAGGAGAGAAGTAAAAATGTTATGCAAGTGTGTGATAGATATTGTAAAATTGAAACCAACTTTACACAGATCTGATGTAACATGATCAACTCCAAGATTATCTTCTTATTCTTCCCTTTATCTTTTCCATTTCCAATAACAGAGATTTCTGTAAGAGCGGAACATCATCTCTAGTCAGTTCAGATTGATTATTTGTCCAGTATCCAACACTCTTTTGGTAACAGCACCTAATTGTACACCTTAGTGTACCTTCCCTGTCCGATTAGGGTGGGTCTGACCCACTCCAGCTCCAGGGCAAGTAATCCAAGTCTGGATAGTTAGAGCACAATGTCCCCAAGAATGATGGCTAATTTTAAGTGTCAATTTGATTGAATATAAGGAATACCTAGAAAACTAGTAAAATATTATTTGGGAGAATATTTGTGAGGGTGTTTCCAAAGAAAATGAGCATGTGAGTTTCTGTGAACTAAGAGAATTCAGCATGGGTAGGAACCATCTAATCTGCTGGGTACTTGAAGAGAACAAAAATAGGGACAAGCTGAATCTGTCCACCTGTATTCTGAGCTGGAATGCACTCTTCCTCTCCTGATCTTTAACATCAGAATGCCAAAGATCTCTGGATTCTAGAACTTACACCAGTGGCCTCCTTTGTTCTCAGGCCTTCAGCCTTAGTCTAAGAGTTATACCACTAACTCCCATGCCAATCATTAACCCAATACATTCTACGAGTTTGAAATAAAGGCTTAAAATTACTTTTGAGAAAAGAAAATTTATTTTCATTGCATAATTCACATTCTAGTGTAGAAATATTGTTCAGATGTACAAACCAATGATGAAAAGATATTTAATCATATATTGAAATACGAATAAAGAATTGTTTTTTTTTGTTTTTTTCCTCTGTGAAGCATTTTATTCCCTGTGATAGTTAAACATTCAGCTGTGATAGTTTACAATTCAGCCAGCAAAAATTCATCTAAGAAAACATTTGCAATGAGTACTTTGTTTATAATATCCAGCATCTGTAATGCTGTTATCTTTTAAAGAATTGTTTTTAACAAATATCTAATAATTATATTCTCCTTTTTTTTAACCTTCAAAATAATCAGTACTTAACATGCCTGAATGATATCTTCTAGGAAGAGGACTTTTACACTTAACAATATTGCTGCAATCATTAACATCCAAAGCACTATGTTTCTGTTTTGACTACAAGTAGAAATTTTACATTGTTGACCAGAGGGTAAGAGGAGGTGAGGGAGGGAAGAAGTGCTGGGGAGGGATATTGGAAAAATTATATCATTACATTGTGTGCACGTATGAATTTATGACAACAAATCCCATCATTTTGTACAATTATAATGCACCAATAAAAAAAAGAAAAAGAAATTTTACATTGCCTTATTTTCTATAATCTGCATAATGACCGTTTCATTGGCAGATTATATTGCAGAATTTTATAGTTTCTTTATATATTAAATCATTCCCCACACATTGAGTAGGAAGGTTGTTTGTACTTCCCTGATGTGATAGAAAAATGTGTCACAGAGTATGCACACGTATATACTCCTCAGAGTCTCTAAATTCATTCATAGTCCCTGAGGACCTTAGAAAATTTCCTTTTTTATCTCCTTCCTGGGTATTAAACATTACCATCTTGGATTTAGTTGTTGCCTTATCATCTTCTTCCACTTTATGAGAATGTATCACAAAAGTGATTAATTCCAAATCCTTTAGGTAAACATTGATTTATTACTTTTAACTAAAATATATCTGGTATAACCCAGAACATTATGCATATCAGTGAAGTCAGTTGGTCTGAGTTTCAAGAGTATTGAAAACACATCCTCTTCTGCCCAAGGTTGAGAATAATGAGACATCCATCCTGGAGAGCAACTGGCAAAAGAAACTGAAGAGAAGGCTTTGTGAGTTAACATCTGAAAACAGTACCATAGTTCACTGGGGCAGCCATAACAAATAACCATAAACTGGGTGGCTAATAAACAACAGAAAATTCAGAATTTTATTGCTTACAGTTCTGGAGGCTGGGAAGTTCCTATCAAGGTGTTGGCTATACCTTGGCTAAGGTTTCAAAATATGAATTGGGGGTGGGGCACAAATCTTCAGACCATAACAGCCAGAATTCTGAAACTTTGTAAACACTATAATTTCTTTTACTTGCAGTTTTTGTATAAGATGAGGACCAGTTTTTAAACATTTAGGAAGGAGAAAAATATGGGATATGGAAGCCCTAGGAGAACAGTACCAGCCTCCCTCTTTTGTCTGTTGCCACAGCATCTCCCCAAAGTCTTGTTGGACTGAGAGTCAGGTCAGTTCTGCACACAGGCTAGTTTCATAGAGGGACAGGGTTAATATGCCTTCCTAAGAGGGTACGATAGCAAAAGTCACTTTGGTATCCTTGGATATTTGTTCTGTACCTGGGGATGTAGCACATGGACAACTGCTACAAAATGAAGTCTTGCTTTAAGAATGGACTTGGAGAGTCCATGGGTATGAAAATTTTTGTAGACTAGAAAGTTTTTTCTATATTGTCCTCAGAAACTTAGAAAGTTTCTAGCAAGGAATAAATGTCTTGTTTCACTCAGACCTCACCAGCATTTTATATAATGACCAAAAAGTAGTTATCTAAGTTGCCTCTTCTTTGATTCTTAAGAAAAAAAATATTATTTCGATTTGTTTTATTTCTATCTGAATTATAAATTTACATTTATACACATTTATTCTAAGTGATTTTTTTACTTCTCACTCTCATGTATAATTCAGTTTCAATTATTCTCTTCCTCTAATGTTTTTTCCACTCCTTTTCTTTGTATTTTAAATTTTTTTTTCTGATGATGGAGACGGAATTCAAGGTTTCATGTATTCTAGGCAAGTGTTGTACTTCTCCAGTCTTCCAGTCTTCCTTGTACATTTTCATCTTAAATGAGTGGTAACGGTTTTTAGCACTACATTTGCTTTAAATCCTTATAGATTTATTCTTTTATCTAATTAATCAAAAATATTAGCATCCAATTAGCATGGTAATAGGAATTAGTACTTTATTTTATGTGCCTTCTTTGACCTTTATCAATTTAATTATAAATCCTGACATCTCTGTGATTTTCTCTTCTTTTTTTTAAAGAGAGAAGGACAGTGAGAGAGAGAAACAATTGTATTTAGTTTTTCATGTGGCCTTTGTTGCTCTGTGATTTTCATTTCATCTATGGGTAAATATTTTTAGGTGATTATATTTATAGTTTTACAAGGAAAAAATTGTGAAATTTCATAATATTGAGTTTCCCTATGATTTCCCAGAGATCCCAGGATGAGAAATTGATCTCTGGTTTTAATTTAATAATTGATATAATATATTTCATGTTGAATAGGAAATACACAAGAGATGAACTCCCCTAGTAAATTCTAGATGAGTTGCACTCTTATGAATCAAATCTATTTGATTACAAAGTGGTATATCTAGGGAACTAACCTATTATTTCCATGATTTCATGCAGGTGTAGTCATAGAGAGAAAGCAGCAGGCACACAGCTTCCCTGAGCTGACTTACTCTAACATCAACTACTGTTGCTAAATCTAGTTCTACCCATAGCAGAATTATTCAAAGCCAGAAATAGCCATAAAAAAGATTATTAAGCTATGTTTTTAGAGTTTGATAAATACTGTTTAGAGAAATATGTCACCAACTGCTTCCCATTCCTAGCTCTAGTGTTTTCATCACACTAAGGCGTAGAAAACAGAAATAAGTATGACCTCTGTATTTGAATGTATCAAATGATAGTTACTTTCCAGTTGACTGTCTAAATAACACCTGGTTTACCTTAAAATCATTAACTGCTCTTTGGTAATCATGGCAGAAATATTTTGGACATCCTACCAAGACACAGCAGATTTAGAGAAGACACTGCAAAAGAGGAACAGGAAGTAGAATAACATGCACTTACCCTGAGTCAGCAATACTGCTCCTGAGTAATTTACCCAAGAGAAATAAAATCATATGTCCACACAAAGGCTTATTTGTGCATTTTCATGACAACATTACTGATGTTGATAATAGCCCAGAACTGGAAACAACCCAATGGCCAACACTGGTAAATGGATAAACAAAGGTAGCAGAACCATCCCATGGGGTTCTATGCAACAGTAAAAAGGAATGAGCCACTGATAAACACAAAAACCTGCATAAATCTCAGTCATTAAGCTGAGTGAATAAATCCAGGCACAAAATACTTCCTTTTGAAATCCAGAAAATACAAACTATTCTCTATTGTTCAAGTACATGAAGTAGACCAATAGCTGTGTGGGGCCAAAGGCAGAAGGAGGTGAGTCTGCAAAGGAGCATAGAAACCTCTTGGGTAATGATACTGTCCCAGACCTTTACCATGGAAGTGGTCTGAGATACTCACAATGTACTAGTGTACTAACATGTCCACTCTAAATAGATGCGGATTATTGCATGTCAACCATATCTTAGGGTGCGGGGGCAGGGTAGCTCTATCCCCAGCTCCAATAATCAAACTACTTTGATTAAGTCGACTTTTTAAAAATTGAAAAAAGGCTAAAACAAATACCTCGCAAATGGCTAAAAAGTACATGAACAAAGATCAACATCATTAGACCATAGCAAAATGCAAATATAGAAACCATTAGTCTGAATTTTATTGCATGAAGATGCAATAAAAATACAGATTTTAAAATAGAAATAACATTTATTTCAAAGCCCGGCTTGGTGGTGCACACCTGCAATCCCAGCAAATCAGGAGACTAAGACTGGAAGATTGAAAGTTCGAGGTCATTCTCAGCAATTTAGCAAGGCCCTAAGCAATTAAGCATGACTCTTTCTCAACATTAAAAAATAAAAAGGGCTGGAAGTTTAATTCAGTAGTAAAATATCCGAGTTCGGTTCCCAGTACCAAAATAATAAAAAAAGAAATTAATTTCTAAAATCAGAAGTAAAACTCTCGAATGCTTCCTGCAAATGTGTAGGATCAGTACTATGGGTTCATTTAGCACTGTTTGGAAACGCTCTAAATGTCCTTCAGTAGGGAACTACGTAAATTCGGATGTGTATACGTACATACAAAAATCATACCAGGCAAAAAAGCATGAGGAACTCTTAAGTGTTGATATTGAGTGAGCTCTACCATAGATTCTTTTAGTACAGAAACAACACTGTGTGTGGAGATTGTCTCTGGAAGGATCTGAGTTGCTGATTAACCTGATCACCTCCAAGCAAAATGATTTGGCTTGGGAATGGAATGGAAACTTTCCACTGTACACATTCTTAAAACTGTTTAATTGTGAACCAATGAATTTATTAGTATTAAATTAAAAAAAGAAATTAATGAAAAAGAAATTAGACACAAATGAAAGCTATTGCCTTTTCTCCAAACTTCATTCAATGCCATTCCAGGATGAGCCTCAGCAAGTGACAGCCTTTTAGCCACGACCCTTTCCCTTCCTTCTGTCAGGCTTCCTCTGACACTCTGCTTGATACCCCTACTGTTCTTGCCTAGCTGTCACTACTTTTGTTCCCTTCTGTAGCTGCCCAAGGGGAAAATGCCCCTCCACTCTCCATCCAGAGACACCTTTCAGGTCCCCGGCACTTCAATTTGGTGTCTTTATATGAAATACACGGAAATGGGCTGGAGTAGTGGCTCAGCAGTTATAGCGCTTGCCTGGCATGCATGAGTACATGGGTTCGAACCCAGCACCATGTACACAATGAAAGTGTTGGAGCAATAAAAGCCACATGAAAAATGAAATAAAATTGATTCTCTCTTTCTCTCTCTCACTGTCCCTCTCCCTCTTAAAAAAAAAAAAGAAGAAAGAAAGATAAAAGAAATACATAGAAACAAGGACCCATAACAGGGAAGGCATTTTTTTCTGTGGAGATTTAATATTATAAAGAAGTGAATAAAATAATTTAAAGCTACCAATGCTTCTTAAATATCCCTATAAACTTAACAGAATTCCAACTAAAACCCCACAACTTTATTGAAACGTTTGTCTGATAAGGACACCAATGACATTCCGTTGCCAGAATCCTACTGTTGCAGATAACTGCAACTTCTGATGCAGAGAATTAATGCCTTCTCTTTAAATGACACACTTTCACTTGTATCCAGGACAGGAGGATTGGTGCTTTTCTGGCATTCTTCTCTCTCTCTCTCTCTTTCTTGCCTCTTCACATTTCCACCTATTTATTTAATATCTCCATTTGAAAATCTAAACTGTTTCCAACGCAGCAAGTCCAAATCCAGATTCTTGGATTTTCCCCCTTCCAAACCTCTCATTTTCCATCTTAGTGAACAATACCATTGTCAATCTGCTAAAAACAAAACAAAACAAAAAAACATCGGGGATCATTTTTGGATTGTCATTCTCTTATGCCCCAGATTCAATTCATTGGTGTCAGCTCTTCCTCTAACGTACTTGAAGAATCTGGCCATGTCTTACCACCTCCACAGCTGCAAGCTATCCCTGAATCTCACCTGGATCACTATAGTCACCTCTTAACTGCTTTTCTTTCATCCTCTGCACAGCTGCAAGACATTCTGTTAAAGACTCAGTCAACCATACAAAATACTTTGACTCAATCTTCCAATGTCTTTCCATTTATTTTTAATAAAAACTGAAAGCATTACAATGGCCTACCAAGACCCTATAGAACCCCCCCCCCTACACACACACCACTACCCTGACCTTATCTCCTGCCCTTCTTGCTCTCTTCACCTCATTTCAATTACCTGGGTAAGCAAGGTAACCCCTGCGCACCTGAGAGGCTCCTCCTCCAGGACAAGAGCCTTACTCTTGATTTGCTGCCTCTTAAATGCCCTCTTCTCAGTAGCACCTTCCCTTCCCATCTTATTTCAAATGCATTCTTCTTTGTGCTCCTTCCTTACTTTGTTTTCTGTGTAGCAATTATCCCATAATATCTGTTTACTGATTGTCACTGGCAGTCTTTCACCAATAGAACAGGTGTTTGGCCCTGTGGGGACAATTTGGGGATGGAGCCTGAGAGCTGTGTCTAGCACACAGAAGTCTCTCAACACAGTGCATGCATGCAAGGGTGATGACTGAGATGTTTACCATATGGACTATATCTCTTCATGTCGAATTGGAACGAGCAGAAGATGATTTTCAACTCGCTCTTCTCCCAAACCCTAGACAGCAGGGCAAAGGTCTATTCTCCAGAGCACCTTATCCCACAGCTGATATGCCCCAGGCCCCTCTGGAGGGAAGACTGCATCGGAGCAGGTGATCAGGTGCATCCCCTGCTTAATCTGTGGAAAACCTACTGCACCATGATCCTTTCTAGAGGAGGAAAGGTCCTTCTCAGTGCTCAGCTAAGGAGCCAGTGTCTGTCGGTATAGTGTCCATTCCTTGCTGCCAAATGAAAGAGAACCACACCCCCAGCCAGTTTCCCAGGAGATTTATGTGACCCTTTTATTCTGTGGCAGGTGCTGAGCAAAAGACATTGTGGAAAATAACTAGTGGTTTGAAAAACAACCTTGAGAAACATCTGAAAATCTCAGAAAAGAAAAGGGGGAAAATCCAGAATTCCCATGTCTTATCCTGCCAAAATCAGAGAAAATTTCATTCTCTTGACTAGTCCTGATTCTCATTTCTCATTTAAAAGTGAGACTTAAAAAAAAAAGTTTCTCAGAAAAAGAAATGGGGGGAGGAATTAAAATAAAGCAATTACATACAAATCTTCAATAGCAAAATTGCAATCAAGGGTCAAGCAATCAACTCTTGCCAGATCAGAAATAACCAATTCACTAGTCTTGGTTGGCATCCCAAGACACAGAGGCTTAAAACACAAGACCAGCTCTTCTGCCAAGAATCTCAGGTAAAACTCTGAAATATTAAAAATACGTTTATCCAGGGGTAAGTGCTGGAGGACTGAAGGCCTTAGGGTTTCCCTAGGGCATCTGCCTGTAGTCTTTGCAAAGCCCTCAGAGCACTAACCAATGAACAGATGTGTGCCTACCCCCCACCCCAACCCGCTTGTGAAAGGAAGTAGGATTCAAAGCCATCTCTGAAGAAAAGCAATCAATTGGAAGCCATTGTGCTGAGACACTGGCTATGTGGGCACCCTCCAGCAGTGTGAGCCAGTCCCTCGAATACATGTCGAGATCCCTATTAGTGAGTCCATCTGCAGAAGGCGTGAACATGGACTGTGGATGCCAGCTTGCATTTGGACATTCATTGCCCGTTTTTTCCTCTTGCAGCTGCTACAACAAATAGCAATTCTTTTGAAGGCAAGGAACAGTGTGGTCCTCAAAGTTCATAATTAGAAATCTCAGGGAAAAAAACCATTGTTGCTAAGTCATGCCATTGGGAGGCTGAAGGGTTCCTTAAAAAAATTAATGACTAATTCTGTTTCCATTGTTCATGTGACTATGAAGATTAATTGAAGGATAAGTCTAATGGGCTGGACTCCACAGCAGAGTTTTATTGCTCTAAATGCATAAAGGAAACTGCTTAGAAATCTTTAGGAAAATGAAAGAATGTTATATAGGCAAACCTTAAACTCCAAAACCACACCTGCCCACAGTGGTTTTGTCAAGTGCCTACTATGTACTAGGTGCTTTCTCTGCATTATTTTAAGTCATAATAATCCTGTATGGCAGGTGTTTATGCTAATTTACACAGGAGCAAAGCAAGGCTTTTGGTTGGAGAGATTGAAAAAATAATACATGCACAAAGTCAGATTTAGCTAATAGCAAATGGCCCTGGCATTTTTAGAGAATTTTTTATTTGGTTATGCCACCTCTCCCTGTTTCTCTCATGCTTCCTCTACAATTATATATAATGAATATGAGTGTGTATTATATATATGTACTATAAAAATGGATGTATTATAAATATGTATATATGTGCATGTATTACTTTCTATATAATCATGTATGCATTATAAAAATGTTTAAATTCTTATATAAACTTAAAATAAGTAATTTAAAATTACATATATAAAATCTGTAAATATTTAACAAGAGGTTGAATACCTTCTTGTATATATTATGTTGGGATATAACTGATTAACATCCTGAAATTCTAATTGACCTAATGGAGGAGTATTTCCCTCTTACTCTGCATGCCCATAATGTGGATGTCATCTTCTTGTCCAGCCAAATGGTCTGTCTCTTGTTATTTCTTCATTCTGGGCCCAGGCTGAGAAGGAGGTTAATGGTCAATAAGACAAAGGTAGAAGTGACCTGAGGAGTGGCTGGTCTTGGGGCTTTTGCCCAGAATTGACAGGTTGTACAAGCCTGATTGCCACAGGATCAGGAAGCATCCTCTTGTAAAGAGAAAAAACACATGCAGACGAGCAGGGAAATGGTCTGCATTTCTCCTTTGGGCTACAATTACCTGGTCTCAAGGGGGTTATTGAGAAGGAAAGTCAGTATGCACTCACTTGCCAGATCTTTTCAGGTGACAGAACTAAATGTCACATTGTCAGAAGAACTCACTGAACTTAATAACATCATGGTTTCCTTCAATGCAAGCACTGAGAATTCTAACACTTGTGCCACCACCTACTAAGTTATACTTGACATTTACTTTGACAGTAAAATAGAAGAACATCCCATTTGGGGTGATGTTGAGAAATAAGTGAAACTGATGATTAAGGAAGAATAGAAAAATTTCTAATCTTACCCACATATACACAAACACCCTTGGTTAATTCAGGTGACTCTTTACAGGATGAATATAAGTCTGTGAGGATAGGATCTGGTAACTGACCTCTGTATCCATAGCCACTTTAGGATCTCCATAAATAAGTGTTGAGTAAATATCATTTATTCCAACTCTAAATTTTAATAGCCAACAACACTGAACACTCCTGTGTGTTTTATTTCTGTAATAAAATATTAGATATTAATTCTTTCTTCCTGAAATAATTCATTTGGACTAGTTGCTTATCTTGTCCTCTGTAAATGGCAAGGTCTCACCTGAGAGGTCCCTTTCAGATCAAAGTTTCAATGACTAAGGTTTTTTTTGGCTTCGTTCTACAAAAGTAACAATTATGAGAATTTGCGCTGAATTTTATTTTGGGCCTTGGAAAGAAATTCTAACTTTCTATTTAATTGTAGAAAAGAATGTCTCTGTCCTTGTTGACTCTCTTTATCCTACAATATTCTCACCCTCGAAGACCCTCCAGACCTTTCAGTATCTAAAAATGCCAATGCAAATCAGACTTCCGAAGACCTCCTTTCAAAAGTGATTTCTTTCCTTCTATATACAAGTAAGCCTTCACTTGCAGCATCTCTATTCCTTGTGAAAATATCATAATGAAGGAACACAACTATCTCCGTTTTTCATGAGTTCTTATTTAGAGGAATCTAAGCTTAAGAAGTCTCTGTCCATGACCATAATGAAATCATACATATTAAAATACTTCAAAATACCTCTTTAGCGATAGCCTGATAAGCACTCTGTTATGGTTTAGATAGTGTCCCCCAAAAGCCCAGGAATTGCAAGCTTGGTCTCTGGCCTGTGACACTATTGGGAAGTGTAAGAACATTTAGGAGGTGGAACCTAGTGAAAGAAAGGTCACTGGGGACACGTGCCCTGGAAGGGGATGCTAGGACATCCTTGCCCTACTCTGTCCTTGCTTCCTGGCCACCACAAGGTGAAAAGGTCCATCCATGCATTTCCATCATGATGTACTGTACCTCTGCAGACCCAAAGTACTAGATACATGTGACCATGGACTGAAGTTGCTAAAACTATCAGGGAAAATTATAAATTGATTATCTAGGGCATTTCATCATTGTAACAGGTGACTATACAGAGTCATTCTATCATTATGGATCTTATAAAATTGAGCTAGATAAAACTTGCTGATATGTCAGATAAGTAGTGATATTTAGGACAACCCTCCCCTCTCTTACTCCTAATTTCGTCCAAAGCCAACTCACACTCAGGTCATGGTACATAATCATTCTGCACATGCTGTAAAATTAGAGGCAAGTCCTTTTTTCTTTGTCCTACAACAGTACCACATTCTTGCCAGTTGCAATCTCCAGGCCACTCTTTCTAGCAACCACTGTCCTTGAAACAAGTAGTGTGCAAAATTTCTTAAGTCATTCAGTTGTAAATCTTTGCTAAGGGAAAAGCATTGTTCAGAAACTTCATATGCGATTCCTGTGCAAATAAATGAACAATCTCTCACTTGTGTTTTAAAAAAAGAAGTAGTACTCAAAGTCCTGGGCATGGTGGCTCACACCTATAATCCCAGTGGCTTGGGAGGCTGAGGCAAGAGGATCAAGAGTTCAAAGTCAGCTTCAACAACTTAGTGAATCCTGAAGCAACTTAGTGAGACCCTGTCTCAAAAAAAAAAAAAAAAAGAAAGAAAGAAAAAAAAGAAAAAGAAATTAAAAAAGGGCTGGGAATGTGACTCAGTGGCTAAGCACTGGATTCAATCCCTGGTACATAAAAAAAAAGCCTCAAAAATGTAATTACACATTTTGTTCATTGTTAATTAATAAGCTTTATTTTAGGTTCACAGGAAAATTTTGCATAAAATATAAAGAGTTCCCATATAACCCTCTATGCCACACATGCACAGCCCTCTTCATTATTGACAACCCCCACCTGAGTGGTGCAATGACTACAATGGATGAACCTACATTGAGATATTATACCACCCAAAATCCATGCTTTACATGGGTTTTATTCTTGGTGTTGTATATTCTATGGATTTATACATATATAAACTGACATGTATCCACCATTGCAGTATGATACAGAATAGTTTCACTGCCCTAAAAGTCCCCTGTGCTCCACTTCTTCATTGCTTCCTTCTCCCTATACCCTAGAAATCATTGATATTTTTATTGTCTTCATAATTTTGCATTTTCAAGAATATAATATAGTTGGAATGATAACAAGTACAGCCATGCAAATTGGCTTCTTTTACTTAGTAATATGCACGTTAAGTTTCCTCCATGTCTTTTCAAGATTTGATGTCTCATGGCTTTTCAGCCTGTAATGATATTTCACTGTTTACTTATCCACTAATCTACAGGGCCTGTGGGTTACTTCCAAGTTTTGTCTATTATGAACGAACTGCTATAAACATTCATGTGCAAATTTGTGCAGACATAAGTTTTTAATTCATTTGGATAAATATTGAAGCATACAATTGGTGGGTCATATGGTAAAAATATGCATAGTTTTGTAAGTAACTGCCAAACTGCCTTCCACAATGGCTGTACCATATTACACTTCCTCAAATAATGTATGAGAGTTGCTGTTGCTCCACATTCTCACCAACATTTGGTATTGCCAGTGTTTTGAATTTTGGTCATTTAATAGCTATGTAATAGCATCTTGGTTTGTTTCACAAATTCCTGGTGATATAAAATGTTGAACTTTTTTCACATGGTTATTTGCCATCTCTATATCTTCTTTGGGATTTTTTGACTATTTTTAAAGTAGGCTATTTTCATATTGTTGATGTGTAAGAGTTTACAGATATCAGTTCTTTGTCAGATGCCTTATGCAAATATGTTCTCCCAGTTTGTGGTTTAACTTGTCATACTCTTGACATTGTTCTTCCCAGAGCAGAAATTCTTAATTTAATGAAGTCCAAATATCATTTTTTCTTTCACGTATAATGCATTTGCTATTGAATACGTTATCATATCCATTCCTAAGCTCATCTAAGTTTTCTTATATATTATATTTGAGGAGCTTTATAGTTTTTCATTTTACATTTCAATCTGTGTTCTATTTTGAGTTAAAATTTGTGGAGAATGTAAGATCTGTTTCTATATTCCTCCTTTTTTCTGCATGTAGATGCCTTTTCCAATAGCATTTGTTGATAAGACTATTTATGTTTGATCCATTGTATTACTTTTACTCCTTTGTCGAAAATTAGTTGAGTCTATGCGGAATTTTCTATTCTGCTCTATTGTTATATTTGTATATTCATCTAATATTTTGCCAATACCACACTATCTTGATTATCATAGGTTTTATATAAGTATTGAAGTTAAGTAGTGTCAGTCCTCCAAGTTTGTTCTTTTTATTCTTCCCCTTCAATATTGTATTGGGTATTCTGGGTCTTTTGCATCCTCATATAAACTTTCAGATCATTTTGCTGATGTCCACAAAATAACTTGCTGGATTTTTGATTTGGACTGTATTTTGCTATCATTTTTTCTCCATATGATACTGGGATTTTACCCAGAGCCTAGCAGAAACTAAGCAAGTGCTGTACCACCAAGTTACATCCCAAGATCAAATTAGGAAGAACTGACATTTTGACAACACCGAGTCTTCTCATCATCAACCTGGAATATTTCTCCACTTATTTAGTATCTCTTTGATATCTTTCATCATTTTTACATGCATATATCTTACACATATTTTGTTAGATTCATACCTAAGTATTTTGTTTTTGGTATACTAATATAAATAGCAATGTGTTTTTAATTTCAAATTTTATTTGTTCCTTACTGGTATGTAGGAAAACAATTGACTTCTGTGTATTAACCTTGAATCCTGCAACCTTGCTACAATTGCTTATTAGTTTAAGGAACATATTGATGCTTTGTTGCTACACAAATATATGTTAAGGAATATTGTTTTCTTGCAGTATTTTTCCTTTTTCCATTGTGTAATGTCATTCTTACCCTTGATCACTTGCCTTGCTCTGAAGTCAGCTGTGTCTGAAATTAGCATAGCTATTCCAGCTTACCTTTTATTAATGTTAGCAAGGTATTTTTCTCAAATTTTTTACTTTATTTTTGTTAAAGAGCGAGGGACAGAGTGAGAGAGAGAGAGAGAGAGAATAAATTTTTATTTATTTTTTCCCCTGGCCTTTGTTTCTCCAACACTTAGTTGTGTATGTGGTGCTGGGGTTTGAAAAAGGTCCTTGCACATGCCAGGCAAGTGCTGTAACCACTGAGCCACTGCTCCAGCCCCATTTCTTTACTTTTAATGTGTATGTATCTTTATATCAAAAATGTGTTTCTTGAGCTGGAGCGGTGGCTCGGCAGTTAGGTGCTTGCCTGGCATGTGCAAGTGCACGGGTTCAAACCCTAGCACCCACGTGTACAACTAAGTGTCAGCAATGAAGGCCATGTGAAAAACTCAATGGGAATTGATTCTCTCTGTCTCTCTCTCTTCTCTCTCTCATTGTCCTTCTCTCTTTGAAAAAAAGTGTGTTTCTTATAGACAAGATATAGTTGAGTCTTGTTTTTAAATATCTTCTAACAATCTCTTGTTTTTTTTATTACAAGAATATAGAAATACAGATGAGGGGGAAACATTATCAAAACATTAGCAATCAATGGATATAAACTTTGTTATCGAGGGGAAGAACAAGATCATGGATAACCACCTTGGAATTTACCTATTGCAGTTTCTCCCAGAAGAACCCATGCGTTAAATGGGTAGTTCATGGAAGAATGACATCGGCTTCTGGGATGGTTCCCCCATCTTCCCAATCTCCAGACTCCTATGAGTTCTTCATATACCCTCTTCCCTCCCACTCCCTACACCTCCAAGTATCCTATAGAGCCATCCCCCTAATGCTCTGAAAGTCATTCAATTTGCAGTTTTGTTAGGTTAGCCGTCTGCCATACTGCTTCCCCATATATACTCGCATCAACAGATGAGAGAAACCATTCGGCCCTTGAGTCTCTGAGATTGGGAGACTTCACTAAGCATAATTCTATCCATCTCCATCCATTTGATTTGAAAAGACATCATATCGTCGTCTCTATATGGGTACAAAGCTTTTGTATCCACTCATCAAATGAGGGGCATCTGGGTTGGTTCGATAACCTAGCTATAGTAAATTGAGCTGCTAAAAACATTGATGTAGCCACATCGCTATAATATGCTGATTCTAAGTCTTTTGGGAAAATGCCCAGGAGTGGGATAGCTGGGTC
>PVKS010016503.1:0-43661 GCA_004027875.1 Aplodontia rufa | reverse complement strand
GCCTCCAGCGTGGAGGGCGCTCACCCCCAGCCTCCCACTGGAGGGCGCTCACCCCCAGCCTCCTGCGTGGAGGGCGCTCACCCCCAGCCTCCCACTGGAGGGCGCTCACCCCCAGCCTCCCGCGTGGTGAGTGCTCACTCGTGAGAGCCACAATCACGCTGCATGTACAGATTTCCACTCTGACTAAAATCGCGTCACCTCATTGAATATCATATGCAAAGCTAAAAATGAACTTCAGTCCTTTGCCTTGCCTCATAGTTTTAGGGGACAGCTCACCCTCAAACCACTACAGCAACCAAGAGGGAGCAGGCCCAGGCTCCGACTGGAGCTCAAAACATTGCCAGGCCAGAACCCAGTGTCCCGGCCTTGGTTCCGAGATGCTCGTTTCACAGCCACCTTCCCTTTGTGGCAAGAAAAAGCAACTTTTTCATTTCAGTAGCACACAGAGTTTTGTGGGGCTTTTTTTAGTATCTTAACAAAGTGAGCCAATTTAAAGACAAATATTAAGTAAGTAACTACACATCTGGATTTGGGCCAAAAATCCGTAAGAGGGATTTAGGAGCAGATTTCATGAAGTATATGTGATAGAGCTGTGTGTCCAAGATGACAGCCACTGATCCCATGGGACTGTTTAATGTTCAGTTACTTAGAATCCTAAGAATTTAAAGTGTAGTTCAGAGTACACATCAAAAACACTGTGCATTCAACAGTATTTTAAATGACTAAGTAGATTTCTTAGTGCTCAAACTCTCAAACAAACATGGGAAACAGTGGCTGGGGCAGTGGCTCAGCCGTTAGAGCGTGAGGACCCAGGTTCAAACCCCAGCACCATGTACACAATGAAGTGTTGGAGAAACAAAGGCCAGATGGAAAAATAAACAAAATTGATTCTTTCTTCCCACGCTCTCTTTCTCTCACTCTCTCCCCGCTCTTCAAGAGAGGTGGGCTCGAGTGTTTTGTTTCATCTGCAGGAACATCGACAAAGCAGACCGCGCCCTGGCAGCACCACCGTGCCCCCATGAGCACCGGAGCTGGACTCCCCTTCTCTCTCTGCCAAGTCAATGAAATGCAGAGACAGTGAGAAGATATGTACTTCTACACACAAGGGGCAGACAGCTCTTCTTTAAAGGGACAATTAGCAAATACTTGCGGCCTTCCGGGCCACAGCATCTTGGTGGCATTGAGCTCCCAGGTTCCCTGTGAACCCTCTGTATGAGGGTTTGCTGCCCCATTCTCCCAAATACTTTTCCAAATCTCTTTATACACCCAATGATCTGCAGGGGCACGAACCCAAGCCCCGCCTTGCAAGGTTGCCGGGCAAGCCAGTGTCTCTCTTCCGAAAGCTGCCTGCTTGAGGGTGGCCGCCAGCAGCAGCTGCTGTCCTGCTGGAGAGGTTCCAGTCATTCCTCCACGGGAGCCCTGCGTCCTGGTACTGGAGCTGGGGCCATAGGCAGCAGCAGCAGAAGGGCTGCATCTTGATCTTGATTCAAGGACACCAGAGCACTGTGCACCAGCCCCCCCGTCTCCAAACTACGCATGGACACCTTTCCCCCTCCCTTGAGACCTTCTCATAGTTTTCTCAGCTCAGTTCCAGATCTCAATATCTGCAGTGCCATTGTTCGGGACCCAGGGCCTGACATCTCTCACCACTTGTAATCTAACTTAAGTAGGTGTTGAAGCACCCTAATGTCCTCCTGTACTCTCTGTTCTGCAGATAATGACTGGCCCATTGTTACCCTGACTTGAAAAGTCCCAGGGACACGGAAGTCCATTACTCATGTCCACTGCACAGCTCCGACCACCTTCTCAGTCCCTGCTTCATTCCCAAGGGTCCCTGTTCAGGTGCCACTTTTCAATTATGGCCCCCATACTTGAGGGGATAGCATGACAGACCCAGAGTGTGTATTCAAAGACAGGGAGTCGGGGGCACAGGAAAAGCAAGGCCCTGAGTCTCTTCCTCCCTTGCTTTTATTGAGGGTACCAAACAGGAAGGTCACGAGCTATCAAATATAAGGGAGGACATCCTGTGACTTCTAAGCTAAAGTAGTGTGGTCTTGAAAGAATGTCTGTGAAGCAGGGTCCTAGAAAGGTCATTTCAGGGCCCAGCAAGAACATCCGCCTTGACGGGACTCTGTTTACACTGTGTCCGAGTGTGGTCAGGGCGGTCCCCTGACCTTTGTGGATGTGGCCAAGGCACGTGTTACCCCACCGCCGGGTGCATCCCTCACACACCTCTGTGCCAACCACTCGACTCCGCCACAGCAGCACTGCAGCAACCGCAACCGAGTGGCCTGGCTGCGTCCCAATCAGACCTGCTACACTTATTAATAAGCCTAGTCGGGCATGAGGGTCCCAGTTTGCCAAACCCTGCTCTGTAGGAACTTTTCCAGAACTGACGGTAGAAGAATGGAAAAGGTGTTTATGGAACAACCAGCAAAGGCAGGGACCAGCTGCACAGTTTCATTCTGTCCCTAGAACTGCTCCAACAGGAAGACACTGCTGTCCCCACTGTGTAGATGAGGGAGCGAGGATCTGAGGCATTAATAACCCGGCTCAAGTGGCTAAGAACGTCAGGAGAGTCAAGGCTCAAGTCCAAGGGCTCCAAAGCCCAGATGTGCGTAGCATGCAGCATCTTTGGGTACCCATTCTGGGGTCGTCAGCTCCAGTTGAACCACACATTCCAGCTCCCTTCATCCAGCTCCCTTATCCACATGACGGGGTGCCTCGGCCACTGGCTGTCCCTTCCTGCCAGTCCCCACTCCCTGAACTCCCCCTGCCTTCTCTTTCCCTATGGAACTCAGCACTGTCATCTGAAACACATTTTCCCAGCTGGGACAAAATGAATTGAAAGTGTCTGGCACAAGCTAGCCTTTTTGCCAGTGGCTAAAATGTCCCCGCATAAGAGCAGCAATATCCAAAGTCATGCAGAAGCCAAACTGTTCAGTTGGCCTTGCTTCTGTCAAGGTTCACTGAGCTTGCACTGTGGACCCACAGCTGGCCAGGGCTGGCTAGGTGCTGGCTAGGTGCTGGACAACCACAAAGGAGGGGCTGGAGGCTTCTTAAGCAGTTGGTAGGAGTTAGCACTGCCTGGCCTGGAGAGGAAGGAAGAAGGTGGCCCAGCGCATGGAGAGTTTGAAGGATGTGTGAGAATTAATGCATGAGCATTCCTGGAGCAAAGACCAGGAGGGAGGACCAGGAGGGAGGACCAGGAGGGAGGACCAAGAGGGAGGACACGGTCTTTGCAGAACACCCAGCAACCTGGTGTGTCCAGCACAGCAGGAGGGAGAAGGGACTGTGAGGTGGGCATCTGTGAGAGGTGCAGCCCAGCATCCCTCCTCCTGCCAGGACAAGCCACTCTCTGAGCCCCAGTTTTAAGATCTGCAAATGGAGCCAATCTTGCTCCCTCCTCTGTGAGGCAGCCGGAGAGTCAGGGACGGTGTACAAAGCTGGGGGGGGGGCTGAGTGCCTGCACAGTTGGATGGGTCTGGGGTGCTTGTGTCCCCCTGGGTGTGAGGACACCAGTAATCTCACACTGAGCTCTGGAAGCCAACTCCAGAGAGATGTAGACCTCCGCAAGACCGCAACTGCCCCACGTCAATTACATTTGGTTTGCAAAATGTTCCCCAGATGAAAGGAGCCGCCGGTGAGCCTCATAATCAAAGCATATTTGCGAGATCTGAAGGCTCCTGGTGCATCTTTGTCTGGAGAAGAGAAAACTGCAAGGTGGAGGAGGAAAAAGAACAAAAGATCACAAAAGCAGGGAAGAGAGGGACCCTCAACAATCGCCCTTGCTCCCGTCTCCGGGGGGTGTTGATGGGGAGGCGCATGGGGTGGGGCGGGGCGCTGAGTAAGCCTGTCCCAGACGGATGCCCACAGGCGGGATTCAGTCCCACTTCCGCCCCAGTCCAGGACTCCAGCCCTCAGCCGCAGCGGGCCTGGCACCCTCTCCTCCCTGCTGCCTTTTCGCCGACGCCACGTCCAGCATTTCAAGCCACTGTGTGTTCTTGGAGGTTCTTGCTCAATGCAGCCCTGACACCCAGATGACCCTCCAACTCCCACAAGAAAGCACCCCCGTGAGCGCGCCCTCATCACCCACCCACGATGATCTACCATCGCAGATCCGTGGCCCTCCTCACGCCACCGTTTTCCTGCACCACGCAGGGATTTCCAGTTGCCCCTGGGGAGCTGGTATCCGCAGGAGAAGCTCTCTGCAGCCAGCTCCATTCCTCATAACGGAAAGAAATCTGCTAGGATAATACAGAGAGTAAATGCGTCCCACCAGCCTGTCACCCAGACAGGCTGGACAGCCCCTGCCCAGCTCCAAGGGATGTCACAGTTGTTTGACCACGCTAGCTGCAATGTTTTTGCTTCTCGTGGGGTCAACCCAGCCCGGTCCAGAGGAAAGAGCTGGAGTGAGGGAGCTAAAATGGAACCAACCAAGGATCCGTCCCACTTCCTTTGTTAGGTTCATCCTATGAAACGTCATTTGGCAAGGAAAGCAAATGAAATTCGCTGGATACAGCACAGATTAACTTCACGATACCGAGCAAAAAAATACACAAGCGCAAAGAATACACAGAGCACGGGGCTCTTTAAAGGCCAAACCAAACTATGTCGTGGGGGGTGTGCTTAGGAAGTGACGTCATACAGACAAGGGTCACCCAGGGCCACAAAGGAAGGATGGTGCTTATTTCAAAGGGAGGGAAGGAGCAGTAAACAGGGGCCCCTGGAAATGGCCAGCAGTCACATATCAGTCTGCTTGATAGCTGTTTATTACCTATGTTTACATATAACAGATGTTATATGAATGCTATATTTCATAATAGAAATGTTTTAAGAATATCCTTAGGCCATTGCAAATTAAAACAATAACGAAATACCATTACACACCCATGAGGATGGCCAAAATCCACAACTCTGACAGCATCAAGTGCTGGTGAGGAAGGAAAACTGCCCTTCACGGCTGGGGCGTGCGAAGTAGCAAAGCCGCTTTGGAAGACAGTTTGGCAGCTGCTTACAAAGCTGAGCTCTTCCCATGGGGTCCAACAGCTGTGTTTACTCAAACGAACTGGAAACTTATGTCCCCACGAATGTTTACAGCAGATAGAACCAACTTTTTATTTGGTTTTCCATCTGCTTTTCATTGCTCCAACATTCCGTTGTGTACGTGGTGCTGGGGTTTGAACTCGCATCCTCATGCATGCCAGGCAAGCGCTCCAACCGCTGAGCCACCGCCCCAGCCCTGAGCAGATTCATTCCTAATTGCTGAAGCTTGAGAACGAGGAAGATGCCCTTCAGAGGTGAACGGATCAACTGTGGCACATTCCGACAAAGGAATATTATTGGGCACTGGAAAACGAACTATAAAGTCATGAAAAGACGCAGAGAAACTTAAATGCATATTACCAAGTGAAAGAAGCCCAGAAAGGAGTGTGTGCTGTCTGACTCCTATATGACATCTACAAAAGGCAAAATTGCAGAGAGTCAAAAGATTGGTGGTTGCCAGGAAGTAGGGGGAAGGCAGATATGACCAGGAGGGGCACAGAGGGTTTTCAGAGCAGTCACGCTGTGCCGTGTGACACTGTTATAGCAGATCATCCAGGCTCTGGAACAGACAACCCCAAGAGAGCCCTCATGGAGACTGTGGACTTCAAGTGGAAGCAATGTGTCAATGCTGGCTCATCCTTGTAGCAAATGTACAGATCTGGTGTGGGACGTCACCAGCGGGATGTCACCAGTGGGGCAGGTGGGGAAGGAGCCAAGCAATTTATGAGAAATCTCTGCATTTTCTCTTTTGCAGTGAACCTAAACTTGTTCTAAAAGTAAAGTTTATTGATTTTTTAAATGTTTGAAGAAAGGAAAGGGAGAAGAGAATCCTAGGCGTATAACTTAGTCTCCTTCTCCTCATCCATAAAAGAGGATGGACAGCACTTCTCTCATAGGATCGTCACGAGGAAAAAGCTGTAAAATACACAGGATGAACAGTGTGGACTCCATTTGTCTCCCTCCCCGCTAAGGAAAACACAAAAACAAAAACAGCAATCAATGCCCAGACTGGAAGGAAACAGATAGTGTTTAAATAAAATAAGAACAGAAATCAGATAGGCAAGCCAGGCGTGGTGGCTCACGCCTATAATACCGGTGACTCAGGAGGCTGAGGCAGGAGGATCACAAGCTCAAGCCCAGCCTGGATAACTCAACAAGGCCCTGTCTCAAAATAAAAAAATTAAAGGGGCTGAGAATGTGGCTCAGTGGGAGAGCACCTGGGTCCAATGTAGTGCTGGGGAAAAAAATTTTTTTAAAGGAAGAAAGAAAGGAAAAAGAAAAGAAGGAAGAATGGCATTGGGGACCCAAAGGCGTCACTGGGCAAACATTAGCCCATCCCCCAGCCCTACAGCACCCCCGCTGGGTCCTGTTCCCTGCTGGGTCCCTCCCCGCTGCCCTCAGAGGGAGTGGGGTCCTACAAGCAGTGTGAGGAGGTGGGAGGCGGAGGCAGAGCTCAGAGGGAGGCTGAAAGGACACAGCAGCTTCTGTGGCTTCCCCAGAGTCCTGGGGTAAACAGGAAGACAGAAAACAGAGCAGGCCGTGACCACTGGAAATGCTTATTATTATCTGGATGGCGAGCTCATCTCAGGAGGGAACACTCTGATCCAGATCTCTGCCCACTGCAGAAGCCTCTTCCCTCTAAGTGCGCGGCGCGTGAGCAACAGCGCCTCCAGCGGTGCCGTGCGGCTCTGCAGCGCCCCCTTGGCTCCGCGGAGAAACGCCCAGCCCTTACCCGGGAGCCACGGTGTGACAGCCAGGCCAGGCCTTGTCCCACGCAAGTGACAGGCATCATGCCAAGAACAATGCGTAGGGCACTCCAGATGGCAGCGGGTCCATGAAGAAAAGAAGGCAGGGTGCGTGATGGGCAGGCGATGGGGAGGTGATGGGGTGCCCCCAAGGGCCGGCTGAGCCGCACCAGAAGGAGCCAGGGCTGAATTCCAGAGCTCACTCAAGGAGGCTGCAATTAAAGAGGCACAAACTGCGTGTTCCAAACCGGGTGGCTCCAAACAACAGAGCTGAGCCATCTCACAGTGACAAACACAGCTTCAGGGCTGGCTCTTTCCCGAGGTCAGAGGAAGGACATGCACCTGGCCTCTCTCCCAGCATCGGGTGACTCCCGGGTGTCCCTGGGCTTTTAGAGGCGCTCGCTTGGATCTCAGTCTCTCTTGTCACACGATCTTCCTCTCTCTGTACCCTCTCTCCTCCTTTGATAAGGACACAACGTCATTGGATTCCGGGCCCATCCTCAATCCAGGATGATGTCATAAGTAATTGAAACAGGATCCATAACTACTTGAATCTTTCCAGCTAAGGTCACATTGTGAGGGCCCAGGTGGACATAAAGCCTTGCAAGATCGTATTCAACCCACCACAGCAGGTCACCTGCATCTCGCAGGGCCCATGGGAGCCGTGGAGGACGAGAGCAATTGGCTGGGCTAAACCCCATCCCAGGAACGAGAGCAACAGGCACTAGGGACACCTCCCCACGTCGCTCAGACTTAGCCATTTCCATGCGTCCGGCAGGCAGTACCTGCCTTTTTTTTTTTTAAGAGGCAGTCCATTTTATTTAGCTTTTCATTTGGTTCTCATTGCTCCGACACTTAGTTGTGTATGTGGTGCTGGGGTTCGAGCCCAGTCCTGGCCAGGCAAGCGTGATACCGCTAAGCCACTGCTCCAGCCCCTGCCTTTCTGTATTTGAAGGCGATGTTCTGCTTATACAAGGCAGACCAGCGAGGCCAAGCCCTTTAACAAAGACAGCAAGATTTGGGTGAATCTTCTAGCACCCTTGGGTGGGATAACAGAGGCACACATTTTTTACACTGGAACCAAGAGTTCCCCAACAACATTAAGCTCCAGGAAACTAAAACCTTCATGTGCTGCTGATGGAAGTGCAGAATGGTACAACTGACATGGAAACCAGCGGGCAATTCCTCAAACATTAAGCATGTTTACCAGAGGCCCGTATTTCCACTTCAAAAAAAAATGAAAATAAGTACTCAAATAAAACTTCATACATGAGTGTTCATAACAGCATTATTCATAACAGCCAAAAAGAGAACCAACCCACATCAGCAGGGGAATGGATGAACAACCTCTGACGATATATGCTGTGGAATACTATTCAGCCATAAAAAGGAATAAGGCACCAGCGGATGCCACTAAGCAACATGCTCAGTGAAAGAAGTGGGGACTAAAAGGCATGAATGTGGTCAGGCAAGGGGGAAAGAGATCTTGGGAGCATCAAGAGGGCACTCTAGAGCTCTTTGCAGGTGAAGCTGTGACCTGCTTGGGGCTTTGTGCCAAGAGCACGTCACACCACTTGTTCCCATTGCTAACGGCCTTCGGTTTGATTCGTTGGCTAGGCTGCCACACTGTGGTGGCATCCTTTTCTCCTGCAGTGGATGTGGGTCTGGGAGTGAGTAGCCTATTCCCCGCCAGTCCTTCTTCCAGTGGCTTTGCTACCTCGGGGCATTCTCGCCTGGATCGCTGGTTCTGACCAGGCCTTCTGCTTTCCACTCCTGCTCTGCACGGATTCTCTGAGCTCTGCACCCAGCCCTCGCCTTTACAAAGCTTTTATCTCATTATCGTTTTGACTGATGTGTTGTGCTTTTTATTGTAAAACTCAGCATTCTGAGGTGCGGGCACGGTGACCCGCCACTCGCACCCGGTTGCTCAGCAGAAGGAGATGGGGGCTCCACTGAGCAGTCACTTCCCATTCCCCACAGCCCCTGGGAACTGGTACAGGGCAGAGGCTGCCTCGAAACCGAGGCTGCTCGGAGAACCACCTTCAAACCCACCTTCAAATCCCGGTTCTTGTGATCAAGCCAGAAACTTGGAATAGGCAAGGAGTTTACTAGAAGGGCAGGGGAGGGGAAATGGGGACACTGCCGAGGGGGAGAGTGGGTCCAGCCCTGCAGGGGTATTGGGAGCATGAGGGGAGTTTCCAGGAAGTCCCACCAGGGGCACCTTTTGACTGACAGCCTTAGGAACTGCACGGACCGCCTCCCAGAGAGGGTGGTGCAGTGCTGGCAGAGAGGCGGGTTTACATAATATTTACTTTTAAAGAGAGAAAGAGAGCTGATTTTATTTTTTCATCTGGTTTTTGTTTTCCCTCCACTTAGTTGCGTATGTGGTCTTTTTCGCTGCTGAATACTATTCCACACAATGGATTATCACATTTTATGTTTTCATCCTTCTGTTAATGGGTTGCTTCCATTCTTTGCCTATTACAATTGCTATTATTATGAACATTTGTCTACAAGCATTTGTTTCCAACCCTCTTTACATGGGCTGTTGTTTTCAGTGTCATATCTTGTTCTCATATTCATATATTGTTCCATATTGTCACACTTGTGACCAATGAGAGCATCTTTCCAGCTTTACTCTTAATCATCATGAGACAGTTTTAGGAGAGATAGTAAAATGGCTAGGTAGTCAGGACAAAGGGGCCCACCTAAGAGCTAGCTGGTAGAGAGCGAATACTCAGGGCCTCCATATGCAAATGACCATGAGGCTCACCTGTGGGAGCAACTCCTTTGTCCCTGAGGTGGGAAAACTAAGTAATGGCAGTGGACACAGATGGGAACTCGGAAAGAATTGCTACCTGTTGGCATAGATGTTAACCAATGACTTTAGTACTAAGTTTCAATGCCTGTTTTGTATGGGGTTCAACCAATGGTGTAGACGCATTTCTCAATGTCTGCTTTGCATGAATGTTAATTATGCTCATACCCCAAATCAATATAACCCCTGGCCTGACCTCCACTAGACGGTGTCCTGCTTCCCGGTGCAACTCCGCCTTGCAGAGTCTCTGCTCTTCTTCCTAAATAAATCCTACTCCTTTTACTCCCCCTTCTGTGGTTGTCCATGGATTTTATACTTCAAATTCGTGAGACAAGAACCCAGAAGATTGGTGCTGAATTTCCGGGGTGAATTTTCACCACATCAAGAGCTGTGACACCCAGCTTTTAGCTGGAGAGCTGCTAATATTATTCGGCTGCAGACACCTGCAGCCAGCCCAGATTCCCAGTTTTAGCTGGGAATGGCTGCAAACACTAGAAATGGGCTATTTTGGCTGCTGAAATCTGTAGCGGCCCAGACTCCATTCGCCAATGGGAGTAGAGAATCCGGCCTCACCTCAGAAACCCCACATCATTAGCTGCGTGGCACTGCAAGCTGCTATCGATCTAATAACATGATTTGCGACCAGGTCACTTCATGCAGTGGAAGGGAGTCACGCCTGGGACTTCCACGTGCTCCACGTCATTCATTCTTACGGCCACACCTCAGGGTAAGTACTCAAGAACTAGAAAATCAAGTTTCAAAGAAGCCATTGCCCAAGCTCTTAGCATCCGAGAAACTCTCCAAAATTCGGTCTGGAAGAAGGTGATCAATTAGGGGATCGAACCCTTGTCTGTACAGCTGAAGGTCAACCTGGGCTTCTCCTCAGGGAACCAGGAGCCAGAGCAGCCATCACCGTGCATTTGAAGTCGCTGCTGCCATCAGCTGGCGGGAGGCAGGTGGCACAACTGCAGTCACCTGCTGTCAGCAGTCCGGGGGACAAGCTCTCTCTCCAGGAGGACAAAGTCTTCCAGGGCTGACAGAAAACACCCAAGCCTTGGTAAACGCGCAGCCCTGGCAGGCAGGGCTGCTCCGAATAGTGAGGCCAGCAACCATCACCTGAGAGCGATCTCCTACTCGTCCTCCACCTTCCCTCCACCGCCCACGTCACTGCCTTAGTCCAGGTGGTGGGAAGGGGGGACGGTCCAGCATCTGTGAGCTTGTCCTCGCCAAGCCTGGGGAGACTCTCAGAGGAAGAGACCTGCGGGTGCTAAGAAGGGCCTTTCACCCTAAGGCTCCCAGAGTCACTGGGATGTTCAGAGCCCATCTGTCTGCATCCGGGCTCTGCTGCTCAGTGGCTGGTGGCACTGAGCCTTGAGTGCCAGGGCAGATGAAGAAGAACCCAGAGGCCATAGGAGTGCTCCCCAGCTGCCACCCAGCAGGGACCTGCAAAGAAGTGCTGGCTTTCTTCACCCTTATTCCAGTGACTCATTGCTGACTTGCAAACTACCCCAAAACGTAGAAGCTAGACTGTGATCCTAAGGCGTGAATTCCACGAGCCGATATCTCACCTAGTCCATTTAGTGCCATGACAGCATGACATTTCCGGGTGGCCACTGCCTGGGGTACCTCACCTGGGGCTGAAGAGCTGCTTCCAGAGCACACATACCTGGCAAGGTCTATTATGGGTCCTAACTGTGTCTCTCACAAAGATCCATTCAAGTCCTGTCCTGCACCCGTAAATGTGACCTTATTTGGAAATAGGGTCTTTTTTTTTCATTAAATATGGACTTGCAATTAGGAGAGAATCATTATCAAACAATCAAGAACAAATGTATAATGACAGAGCAAGCCAAGGCTGATGCCATTCCATGGTTCCCCCCTTGGATTCCCCATGGTTCCATGTTTCCCCCTATTTAACCCCTGTATTAATTGGACTTCACATGGAAGTGGAAGGTTCCCCTCTGAGTTGATTCCGCCATACTTCCTCCCTCTAGTCTCCTTTGATATCCTTCCTATTCCCTTCCTCCCTCCCTATGTCCCTCAGCATCCTAGGCAAGGTTGCCCCTGTTCCTGTAAAAATTCATGCATGTTGAGGTTATTATTGGCTTAGCCATTTATCACACTGTTTCTAATTGTATTCCATTCACAAAAGGAAGGACAGATTTAGTAGATATGTAGAGAAGACTTGCACTCTGGGGTAGACGCCATGTGTGCAGGTCTTGCAGGCTTCTTCGTCCCTTGGGCAGTCCTCGGTGTCTGAGCTCTAGGGATGGAGGATGTGCTGAGGTTGCCTTAGGCACCTGCAAGAGACTCTTCAGTAACAATCCCCACGAAGCCACAATTCATAAAACAGCATTGTCCAGCAGAACTTTCTGTGTGAGCTGCCCCATATGCCGCCCGCCAGCCACATGTGATTACTGAGCCCTAGAAATGAGGCTGGTTTATTTCCTTACATTTTAACTCATTTAAACTTAAACTAAAAGATGACCTAGGGCTTGTGGCTATCCTACTGGATGGCATGGTTCTTCAGAACTGTGGTTCTCTCCTCCACATGAATGCCTCCTGATGGACAGGACAGAAGGGAGCGATGTCCTGAGTGAAGCCAGCAACCACGAGCTGTGGACCCTTGGGAATGTTACTCAACCTCTACACACTGCCATTTCCTCACTTGTAGAGTGGAGAGATTAGTATCCGGAGTACCTGATTGGATTGTTCTGAGAATTAAATGCATTCATAGACAGGAAGCACTCTGAATGGTGTCTGTTACCTAGTCCAGGTCATACAGCCTTCTCTTTGGTGATCTCAGTTGCAACTGCACATTTATGAGCAGGATTATTTGATTTATTTGTCTCCCTGATTTTTTCCACGAGGGAGGGGTACCTTCTATCTCACCCAATGCCAAAACACAGAGCTTCACACGGAGCAAGCACTCAATGAAGAATGGGCGATGCTCAGTCTGTGAACTGGGCTCTTCTGGGGCTCAGAGGAGCCGAGTGTCCAGCTTCCATGAAAGGAGCTCAAGTAGGTACGATTAGGTGTAGTTGCAGCTAGCAGAAAAGCTAACTGTGCCTTGCACATGAGGGGCAGCTATTCCCATCTCACTTAAAAGTCTGAGAGTGGGAATTCCAGGTGTATGGTACAGAGGCTGCTGCAGAAAGTCCTCAGGAAGCTTCCAGCAGCCATCCTTACGGTGGGCCCCTCGTGACCCAAGAGGGTGGCTCCAAGCTTCAGGCCACACCATGAATGGTGGAAGGGATAAAGAAGTAGAGAGCAAGGGCGCACCATCTTCTCCTAAGAAAAGGTCCCTAGAACTGCTCCCTGACTCTTCCCCTCATCTCCCATTAACTGTCCCACCATCTGCGGGTCATGCTAGTTTCAAGGAGGCTGGGAAATGTAGGGTTTAATTCTGGGGAGGCAAAAGCCCAGCAAAAATGTTATACAACTATGGGAGAGAAGGGGAATGGATGCTGACCGTGCCTCCTGGAGGAAGTTGGAGCAAGGCGAGTCTGGAAGGGTCAACAGGACCCGGATGGAGAGTTTGAACTTCACCCCGAAGATAGTGTAAAGCCTGTGAGGACAAGAATCACCTCCGCATCACAGTGAGACGCTGCCCAGACCCCCAGCCGCTCTCTGATAGGCTCCTGACACACCTGGACACTCGAGAGATGGCCAGGGACATCAGGTCTGCTCTCCTCCACCCTCTCTGCACACCTGTGAACACTTTCCTCCTTCCTTCCTTCCTTCCTTCCTTCCTTCCTTCCTTCCTTCCTTCCTTCCTCAAACCTTGGCAGTTCTGAGCAGTTCCCATGTACCAGGCAAAATGGACGAGACTCTGCCCTCTAGAGCTTACACTGCTGGAGCAAGTGGACAGGAAGCACACGAAAAGGTAAGATCTAGTCTGCCAGCAGGTGAGAAGAGCTATGGAGGAAGGGATGTGGGGCGCGGAGAGACTGCTCTAGGAGGCTGGTCAGGGAAGGTCCCTCTGCCAGGAGGAGGAGGGAAGGGAACAGGGAGCAGGAGAGGCTATGAGACAGGGAGTGGACAAGTATGAGAATCTCAAAGGGTTTAAACCAGGGGAGGGACGCAATATGACTTCTGGTGTCTTTTTTATTGATCTTTAAAAATTGGTGCATTAGAGTTATACATGTAAGAGGAGTTCACTGTGACTTTTGTTTTTGAAGGATCACTCTACTGCCTTATTCTCACAAGTTTGAACATAGAAACTCCCAGGGGTGTGAATGCCACCTCCCTCACACCCTCCCCACAAGCCCAGTTCTCCTGGGGTAACTGAGAGATCCATCAGTGAACTCGAGAGAGAACCGGGACTAGACTCCGGTCCCAAGATGCCAGCTGTTTCTCTGTGTATTATCCTAGGAGATTTCAGGAAATACATTCTGTTTCCTCTAAAATATTTTTTTTTCTTATTTGTGTTGCTTGGTCACCCTGTCAACCTCTGTGTTTGATCAACAGCAGCCATGAAATTGATGTTGACTCATTTCTGTTTTGAAAAGAGAAATCTGTTTAGAAGTAATTAAACAAAGGGTGCCAGCTGGGGCCGTGTGTGTGCGTGTGCACGTGCGTGTGTGTGTGTGTGTGTGTGTACACGTGCTCAGACAGGCACAGACACTTTACACCTGCACCTCTACAGGCCTGCACACAATTGTGGGTTCAACCCAGTGTGAGGTCTGTGGGTGGGCACAGTTGTGTGTTCACACCTGTCTGTGGACACAGCAGTGTGAAGTGAATGTGAAGTGAATTCTCGATGGCTCCCCCGTCCCTTCAGGATAAAATCTGGAGCTCTTACAACGGACTGAAAGCTCTGCCCCAGGCTACTTTTGCATCTTGGATTCCTGCCACCCCTTCCCAGGCTCCTCCATTCCAGCCAGGCTGGCTTCTGTGCTGGCGCTGGAATACACTTAGCCTGGTCCTGCCCTTGGACTTTTGCCCAGATTTCCCCTTCTATATGAAAGGTCCAGCCCAAACCCCTGCACGATGCACGCTTCATTTAATTCCACCTCTGCTCATCTTTTGGACCTTCCCAGGCCACTAAAGCTCTCTCCACTCCCCAATTCTGTTCTCTGTAACAGTCATCACCATCAGGCACACTGTGTTTCTATTATGTATTTATCACCTGCCTCTTCCCCACCAGAAGGAAGGCAGGAACTTCATCTGGTTCTGTGTTTTAGCCTTCTTCCCCCCTCCCCTACACCCAGAATAGTGTGACACGTGACAGGCACTTCATGACTATTAATAACAACAAGTATTCCCTAAAAATCTCAGGGGGTCTGCAGGTCTGCAGGTGCAGTTCTGTGTGTATCTGTCCCGGCATCTGTACGGGCACACTGTGCATCCGTCTGCATGTGCCAGTGTGTATGTTAGCTTGAGGCTCGTGTGTGTCCACGTGCCTGTGGGATTTGTGTCTGCTCTGGCTCTAGAGTTTTCAGCAAAGGCACCAGTTTTTGTAAAGATGGGCAAGGAAGCATTGGGCACTTAGAAACCTGCTGATCATTGGCCAAATGATGTGACAGCAATGACCACTCAGCCCTATGCAGGCTCCATCCCATTTTTAGGAACTGAGATAAAGTTCACCCAGGCCTGGGGCCTCCTGTGTTCTCCCCGTCAGCCCGTGTTCCCTGGGCCCCCTGCTTCAGAAGCCCTGGTGCCCACAGAGAAAAACCTGCAAAGAGCCCCTAGACGACCCACAGAAGCTATAGGATTCACGTCAAGACCTCCAAAGCCCGTCAGGGGCTGTTATGATTTGGATGTGAGGTGTCCCCCCAAAAGTTCATGTTAGATGATGCAGAAATTCTCAGAAAGGAAATGATTAAATCATGAGAGCTGTGATCTAACCCGTGGATTGAGCTGATGGACTGATCATTTGAAAGGGTGACAACTGAAGGCAAGCTGGAGGAGGCAGGTCACTGGCAGCATGCCCTGGAAAGGTTTATCTTCTCTAAGGCCTCTCTGGTTCCCAGCTGTCACCATCTGAGCAGCGTCCCTCCCCTAAACATCTGCCATGATGTTCTGCCTCCCCTAGGGCCTAGGGCAATGGAGTTGGCCCACCATGGATTAAGATCTCTCACTTCCTGAGTCCAAAATTAAAAGTTTTCTCCTCTAAGTTTTACTTTGGGTATTTTGGTCACAGCCAAGAAAAGCTAAGACAGGGCTCCGCCACTTTCAGGGTTCGGGGTGCTTGCAAGTTTACGTATACATTTGCTTTGGATTTCCTTTCCTGTTAGACTCCAACTAAGCCTGAGATTCTGGATTTGCCCTGGTGTTGGAGACTTGGATATCAACTCTTAACAATAACTAGAGCACTAAGCGCAAGGACAACGGTGGCGACGGTGATAAGACAGCACAGGCTCTGGAGCCGTGCACCTGAGTTGGAATTCAGGCTGTCAGGTCACCCACGTGCAGAAGCGTCCCCTGCCAAGCCCGCCACCTCAGCAAACCCCGACAGGGGGCAGCCTCCAACCGCCACCGAGCCTCCCTGGCGCTAGACGGAGGGCAGCGGGCGTCAGCTTGCCCTGCACGCATGCGCAGCCGGAAGGTGGGCGGGCCCACGGGGACGCACGGGGCGGGGCCGCGCCTGCGCACGCAAGCTGTCCTGACAGCCGCCTGAGTCCGGTGACCCGGGTTGGTGGGTTTAAGGCCCCGGCGGCAGCGGGTAAGCCCGTGAGGGGCGCGGCGGGTCGGAAGGGTGCACGAGCTTCCAGGCACCGAACCCGACCTCCAGATCCGGGCGACCAGGCGCCCGGGGCCCAAGGCCAGATCCCAGCCAGTCTCAGTTTCCCTTCTGATCGAGGGAGAAGCCTTGTCCTAGTCCTCGGCCTTCCGGGCTCCTGGAAGCTCCCGCGGTCGACAGGAAAACGTCCCTAGGAGAAGGACTGAGGAAGAACGTAGGGGTGACGCGTCTTGATGGTCGCAGTGTACTCAGGGAGTTCAAGGGGGAGGAAACCCAGACAGATAGACAAGCAGACAGGTGACAGGTGATGACAGGTGGGTAGGTGGATGGCGTTAGACCACAGGGCAAATGCGTGTGGCCAGGCGTCCCCGCTCGGTGCATCTAGGCAGCGCTGTATGCGTGTATTCGCCCTCTAACTTTCTTGTCTGAAATTTTTCATAAACAAAAAGTTGGATCTGGAGGCTGGAGCCGTGGCTCAGCGGTTAGAGCACTTGCCTGGCATGAGCAAGGACCCGGGTTCAAACCCCAGCACCACATACACAACTAAGTGTCAGAGCAACAAAAACAAGATGAAAAATAAAACTGTTTCTATCTTTCTCTCTCCCTCGCTTAAAAAAAAAAAGTTGGATCCTGGGTCTCAGCACCAAGAAAAAGGAAAAGAAACAAGCTGGGGGAGGGGGGAGAAAGTGAATTTTATCGCTTTCTAAATGGAATTCAGATCTCTTGCCCTGAACAGAAGGTTATTGTAAAAATGGTTACATTACAAACTGAATAACGAATTCCAGCTGGGTACTTTTCCCTTGCCAAGGCTCTGAGACTTTCTCCTAAGGAACAACCAGAAGGGAATTGGCAAGAGAAGTACTCTCTCACCTGGTAGGTATGCCTTTTGCTCCCCTCCGGAACCTGCCACCCTAAAAGCCTGTCCTTCCCTCTCAGGTGCTTCTGCTCCAGGAATAACATAAACCTGACCATGGATGAGGTCACCTTCAAAAGTGACACTGTGCTGTCAGACGTCCACCTCTACACTCCAAACCAGAGACACCTCATGGTGCGGCTGAATGGTGTGGGGCAGCCCGGTAAGGTCCTGGACTGAATGGCATAGCTGAGCACCCCCACAGATCCCATTTCATTTCTGTTGGGTTTTTGTTTGTTTGTTTTTCAAGAGAGAGTATCAATTTTTATTTTAGTTTTTCGTGTGGCTTTCATTGCTGACACCATGTTGTGTACGTGGTACTAGGGTTCGAATCAGCGTACTTGCACATGCCAGGCAAGCACTGTAACCACAGAGTCACCGCTCCGGACCCTCATTTCTGTTTTTTATGCTAATCTTTTTGGGAAAAGTTGGGAGGACTAGATTCTTGAACTATCATCCTCACACCACGTAAGCACCTTCCTTTGTGGGACATAGACCTGTGCTCTCCTCAACACCTGTTGTGCGCCAGGCCCAGGACTTGATGTTGGGAATGCAGAAATGAATGAGACCAGCTCTACCTTCAGCAAATCCACAGTGCCCAGAGGGACGAGCCCTGGCTCCATCATCACTATACCCCATTCCTCTGTCCAACCCAGTGTACCCACCTCCTTTGCATGCCTGGCTGCTCCTGTTTGCTTCCCCCTGGGCTCCCTGGCTTTTCTTCTGTACTTCTTCCCCCACTTACTGTCCCAGCAGCCAAGGGATCATTTGAAAATACAAACCAACTCACAGTGCTCCACTGACTCAGATTCCCAACAGCTTCCCTTTGCCCTGGATTATCACCTAGATTCCTCGCCTGGGCCTGCAAGGCCCAGCCTGAGCCAGCCTGGGCCAGCCTCTCTACCCTTGTCATTCTCCCTCCCTGGCTGCTCTGTGGCCACCTTCCATCCCTCCCTCATCCCTGCACCTGCTTTCTTCCTTCCTAACCCTAGCTCTGCAGGTTTCAGATCCCCAGTCAAATCCCCCTGGCCACCCTCCCTAACCCTAGTTACCCTATATTGTTGTTCAGTGTAATAACTCCCATTTCCCTCCACACCAATTTGGATGGTACTCTATACCAGGGTCACAAACTGCAGCCTGTGGGCTGCACCTGGCCATAGCTTGGTTTCGTAAATAAGCTATTGAAACATAGCCAAGTCCACTTGTTTCTGTTTTTATAGCTGCAGTGGCAGAGCTGTGTAGTTGCAACAGAGATCAAATGACCCACAGAGCTGAAAATATTTACTATTCAACCTGTTGAAGAAAAAGTTTGCAGACCCCTCCATTACATGGTTGTCACATCTGTGTCACTGAATAAGGTTGTCCATGAGAGTTAGCACACAATTGGACGCTGTCTTGTTTATTTGCTTAGTATTTCCCCACCATCACCCCTAAAATAGAAGTCCCTAAGGCGTTGCATTCTGCTGTTACCCTCAGCCTGGCCCTCAGCACCCAATGTGCAGTGAACATCTGTTGGATGGGTGGATGGTTGAGTCTCCAAAATTTGGTGTAAGCTTGAGATGCTGTGGGTGCCTCCGGAGAGGCACCTGAGCTCAGCCCGACACGCTGAAAAGGATCTTTCTAAACAAGTGAAGCAAAGGCATCCAGGCAGAGGGGACAGCCAGTAGAAGGCTTGGAGGCAAGGGCTCTCTTTGGGCCTTCCTGTGGCATCCGGTTAGCTTCCAGGAGGAGGGGAAGGGCAGCGTCCTCCAGCTCCTGTAAATTCAGGCTGAAGGGAAGCCGGGGAGACAGTACTGGAAACAGGAGTCGGGTACCCACTGAGCAGGTGCTTTAATGTCATTATCCCGTCACAGCCCTGGATGCCCAGGGGTGGACACTCATCATGAGATGAGGACCCTGAGGCTCAGAACAGATGAATGACTTGCAGGGGGGAGGCCCCTGGGGAGATGGAGGACTCAGCCCTGGCTACCAGCTCTGAAGTCTGCTCCCTGTGCCTGCAGCCCACCCTTCCTGCAGAAACCTGTCCCAGGTTGTGAGGGGACACTTCACGTTCTTATTGTCCTCCAAACCTGAGCGGTGTGGTGAGAGGTGTCAGCTGCGGAGTCAGCAGGCTGTTTGCTGCCTGAGCCACCTCGCTCAGCCTCAGTCTCCCCATCAGTGGGGGACCAGCACTCCACCTTCACAGAGATGGCGAGGGACAAATGAGAAGATCCAGCCTGCATGTGGATCTCGTAAAGCGTTGGCTGCTCTTCTTGGTGACGGGCACAGCCTGGAGTTAGTGTGTCTCCACCTGGCCTTCAGGATCTTCTCGGGTGGTAACCAGATTTCTTGGAGGAGAGGAAATTTTTTTTTTTTAAAGAGAGAGGGGCAGTGAGAGACAGAGAAAAAGAAAAATAACTTTATTTAGTTTTTCACATGGCCTTAGTTGCTCTAAAACTTAGTTGTGTACGTGGTGCTGGGGTTTGAACCCGGGTACTCGTGCTTGCCAGGCAAGCACCAAAACTGCTGAGCCGCTGCTCCAGCCCTCAGAGGAAATTTTTAAAAGAACCTTTGGAGTTTCTTTCATTTGCATTTTGTCTTGCCTTTCAGTTTTCCTGTCCCAGTTCAAGCTTCTGTGGAATCAAGACTCTTGGACAGACTCGGGGGCTGAGGGTGGCCATCATAGAGATGCTCACATGAGGGAGGTCCCTTTTGCTGGCTCAGGCAGCCCAGGGTCCCCTCCCAGAAGTGGCCACAGCCATGAGGGTTCCCCCCTCCAGGCAGGGGCTGACACCAGCAGCCAGAAAGGGGCAGGAGCTCAGCTGGATGAGGATGGGGATTTGAACGTGGTGAGAAGACCACGGGCCACCTCTGATCCTGACGCAGAGAAGCCTCCAAGAGACAAGGTACATCCCATGATTCTAACGCAGGAGGAAGACAATACTGCGGGAGACGAAGCACCAGAGAGCTGCCCCTACAGTGTCATCAGAATAGGTAAATAAAGGTCTGTCTCCTGCCCCCGGGGCAGCTCTATATACCAGTCTGGGCACAAGACCTCTGAGTGTCAGCTCTGTGTCAGGCCCAGGAAGGGTAGCAGAACCAGCCTGGCGAATCTACAAGAGGCAGTGCCACTGCTGCCAGAGCATCCTTTCCAAACACGTAGGTCACTGACCTGGTCAGGACTCCTCAGTGGCTCCCCATTACCCTCAGGATAGACATCAGATGACAGCTTACAAGGCTATGTGAGACATGCATGTCGAGGCTGCTCACCTCGCCACCATTGACCCTGGGGACCCTCTCACTCTCTACGAGCCTCCTTTCTTCTTGGCCTCCACTGTACTGTGCTGAACTTCCCCCCTGGGGTGCCTGTTGTCTTCTTTTGCTTTCTTAGCACATCCCTAACTGCCACACAGCCCAGCTTAGCCATCGGCTCACCCAGGAAGCCTGGCTGCTGCTGCTTCCCACATCCGGGTTCTGTCTAACTCAGTGTGCTGAGAGTGTGGATCAGGGCGGGGTTTCATGGAAAACTCAGTTAGGCTGAGCTGGCACCAGGGAGCCATGGGAGATTCTAGAGCTGGGTTGTGGGAGACAGGAATGTAGATCCACAGTTAATCTGGGTGGACTGGGAGCTGGGAGCCTGCTGGAAAGGGGAAGCAGTGCAGCAGCAGGACAGGTGGGGGCCAGACCCAAGAGGAGCACTGCCCAGGCTGAGGCAGCAGGGCTGGCCACTCCTGGACTTCAAATCTGGGGACCTGATGCTCTGGAGACTGCAGGATCAGTGAGGGGGAGAACAGGAAGAACCCTAGCAGTGGCTTCACATCTGATGGGTGTGTTTTTTGTTTGTTTATTTGTTTGTTTTAAAGACAGGGACAGTGAGAGAGAAAGAGAGAATCAGTTTCATTTAGTTTTTCATGTGGCTTTCGTTGCTCTAATACTTTGTTGTGTACATGGTGCTGGGGTTTGAACTTGCATCCTCATGCATACCCTGCGGCATGTTCTACATGGAGTCCCTGACCTCACAGCCTCTGCAGGAGAGATGAGGTTCCCATTTCACAGAGCAGAGGACCAAGGCTCAGGATGAGTAACTTGCCCAAGGCCACACAACGGTTCAGTGGCAGAGCCAAGCCTCACCTAGGGCCATCTGCTGCCATAGCCCACCGTCTTCCCTGTGGCATGTGACCAGAGCATTTGAAAGCAGCTAGGAAAGTTGTTTCCCAGGGCCCCAGTGAGGGCTCATTTCACCCTCATCCCTCACTGGCTGCCTCCCTGAGAGGACAGACAGCAGAGCTGGTTACTCTACAATGAAGGTTTGGTTTCCAGTGTGCATTCGTTTCGTGCTCTGGGCTTTACTGTCCTGCAGATTATGAACAAAGGGCAGTGTATTGCAGCTTCCCCTGCCCCCTTTTGCCACCCTCTCCACAAGGAATCTGTGTCAGTACTGGAAATTCACTCTTCAGCTGGGTGTCAGTCTGCCCTACCCACCAGAGGCAAAGCAGAACGTAAAGTTCTTGAGCACAGGTGATGGCTCCTATTGCTTCTTCTTGGGCTACAGCACTGTGTTTTGCAAAACTTGATTGATGGGCCCAGGCTCTGGTCCTGCAGAGCTGGATTTTGAACCCGTCTCAGCCCCTCACTAGCCAGGTGATCTTGGACAGGGTCCTCCCCCACCCGACAGAGCCTCAGTTTTTGTACATATGGAATGGGGTCAGGGATTCTGCCCTCCCAGGGTTTGGGTACTAATGAAATGATGATGCCCAGAAAGTCCATTTTTAATGGATTCCAAATGGGGACCTCCCCAAGTGCATACTCGCTGAGCCCTTGCTGTCTGCAGATCACTATCTGGCTGCACACAGTCTCCATGTCTGCATCTGAAATGGGGAGGACCTGGGTCAAGTGGAACCTCCATGGTGCAAGCCCTTGGCCTGGCTCAGAAGTTGTCCAGCCAGCACACGTCCAGGGAAGGAGTGCAGCTGCCTTGGGGCTTGGTGGACATATTTCTGTTAAGGTTTCAAACCACCTGGCCACATGTTAGGCTATAACACTCTCCTCAAGTCCTGAGAGAAGGGTAGTTCATTAAACATGACTCCAAACCATGGCATCAAACCCAGCTGGGCTGCTGGTAGGCAGTGCATGGGTCTCTGTTTATCTAGAGCCACACGTAACTCTGCATGTGGTACAGGACTCTTGGTCAGTCTTACCCTGGAGAAGCCCTCAGGGCAGTGGCCCAGGTCTCCTGGGGAACCCCACATAGCCACTGTCAGCTGGCTTGGGTGACCCCTGTTAGGGTCACAGGAGCCCCTGGCACAGAGAGATGCCCATACCAGGAAGGTACAGGGAGCAGGGTCAACATCACCCACTGCAGCCCTGCGCTCCCCACTCTTTGCCCTCCTCCTCCCTCAACCTTCCTCCTTTCGTGTGTATGTGTGTATGTATGAAATTATGATTTGGTCTTGTGCAGGCCCAATGGGCAGAGGAAGCCCTCCTGTGCCTGGGTGTTAGAACTTGAGCGAGTTCTTGTCCAACAGCAGAGACGTGTTGCCTCTTCCACCTCGCCTTCCATTCCCTCCCACTTAACATACTAGAAAAAGGATGCAAACGCACTGATTTTGTTAACTTCTGGTGTGGTGCTACGTGTAAGAAAATAGTTTGGAATGAGTTGTGATTGCTATTAGCACGTAAATACATTAGAGTGGTAAAGTTGCACTTACTAGACACAGATGTCGTGTGATGAGTGTTTGATTAGGCTGGGCCAGGCACTGTGTGACCTTAGTCTCCAGCCACAGGGTGGTGTCATCTGAGGATCTGTTGAAGAGTGAGCCACAGACCTGAGCTCTAACACTCCTGCCCGTCATCACGGCCTGAGCTTCTGCTTCTCTCTGGATCACCTACCCCAGTGCCCATCTGGCCGCGTTGGCGGATCCATGCACCCACCCTACCCCACCCTGCCATCTGCTGGTGTCTGTCCGTCCCCATTTTCACAGTGGGCATTTCTCGGTTTCCATCCTGTGCAGAGCACACCATGGCCACCCCCCTGGAGGATGTTGGCAAGCAGGTGGGTAGGTCCTGTCCACTTCCTGTGGCCCTGAAGAGCGTCTCTCTGGAGCCTCACATCACCTGGCATTCTTTGTCCTCTCCTCCAGGTGTGGCGGGGCGCCCTGCTCCTGGCGGACTACATCCTGTTCCGACGGGACCTCTTCCAAGGACGCACTGTGCTGGAGCTCGGAGCAGGCACAGGGCTTGCCAGCATCGTGGCAGCCACTGTGGCACGGACCGTTTATTGTACAGGTAACGATGTGTTGGCTTAGGCTGCAGGGAGGTGGTCATCTTCACTGAATGTGGACTCACCGTTTGAAAAGGGAGGCAGAGACACCAGGAGTTGGTTGTCAGCTGCTGCTGACTTTGCCATACTGGTCCCCAGGTTTTCTCAATAACAGATGACCCAGCAACACCCAATGAGTGGCCACAGCATCACCCAGCAGGCTCCAAATCAGTGGTATCAGCGTCCGATGGCCTTTCTCTACCCACCCCTGAGAAAGAACAAACACCTCAGGGAGCCATGAGACCATTCCCTGTCCTAAGCCTTAAATGCTACTTTACATTTATTCTGAACATCCGACCCTGTGCCCCGTGTAGCTCTGGGTGCAGTCAGTGCGGTAGTAGTAGAAGACCACATCACTGTCGTCCTTGCACTTTAGAGTCTGCGTGCACTGTTCCTGTTTGCTATCGCGCGCAGCTCTTTCCAGGGCTCCTTCCTGTCCAAATGTTGGAAAGCATGTTTGAAGAGTGTTTTCCCTTGTCACTAGCGGTTATTCTAGCCATGGTTTTTAATCACCAGGTAATTTTCTTCTAGTTTTAACCCCCTGGTTGCCTTCTTCTACCCTCCAGACCAGGCTTCCAGGAGAGGGCAGGATTCGTTTTAAGCTTTGCTTCTTATTGCCAGCTGATTTTCAATTTTTTAAATTTTGAAATCTCATCAGACTAATGCAAAAGTCACTAAAGTAATCTGGAAAGTGCTTTTTCATCACTGTGACTAAAAGACGGGTCAGGAACAACAGACAGGAGGAAAAGTTTACGTTGGCTCATGGTTTCAGAGGTTCAGTCCACAGTCGGCCGTCTCCAGGGCCCTGGGCCTGAGGTGACGCACCATCATGGTGGGAAAGCATGGTGGAGGAAAGCAGCTCAGGATGTGACAGTTAGGAGGCAGAGAGGGAGCTGTGCTCCCGGGGACAAAATGTGAAAGGCACACACTCCCAGTGACTCCTTCCTCCAGCCACAGCCTACCTGCAGCAGGTATCTCCCAGTTAATCCGTGTCAGCCAATTAATCCATCCCAGAATCTGATCACCTTTCAGCTGTGAACGTTCTGCTCTCACACAGGAGCTTTTGGGGGGGCACCTCACATCCAGTGCCCTGCCTTCTTCATCGTACACAACCACAGTGCATGGGCACGGACATGGGCGAGGACCATGGGTAGAGCCGCAGCTGTGCCTGAACGCCCTCCTGAGGCGTGCGGTCTGCGTGCCGGGAGTGCCGTCAGAGGAGCGCTATGACCATACTTGAAGCCTGCAGCGTCTGCTGGCAGAGAGAAGCGTTGGCCGGGCTTTGCATGCCGTTGCTTCCTGGCAAGGAGCGAGGGCGGTGATGTGGTTGTTCTACTCACTCCTGGACTGACTGCTTCTAGAGCTCCAAGGGGCACACAGTAGGTGCTGAGGAGGCTGCGTATTGCTCCGTAAAGCTGGGTATCGTAGCATTCTGAGTGACCTTATTTGCTGTTTCACAGATCTCCCAAAAAACAGGCAAAACATTTAGAATAAACATAAACTTAGGAGAGGGAATGGCCTCATGGTTCCCTGAGGTGTTTGTTCTTTCTCAGGGGTGGGTAGAGAAAGGCCATCGGACACTGGTACCAATAATCTGGTGCCTGCTGGATGATGCTGTGGCCATGCACTGGGTGTTGCTGGGTTTTCTTGGCAAGGGCTTTTGCTCCTGAGATAGAAAGACGGTGGTTGGGGTGGCCTGACACTTAGGCCTGACACTTTCCCGTATGCTGAGTTAACCACTGGCAGGGGTTGACCAGGCAGCCACCCTAAGTGCTGCTCCTTGACGGTTCCATGTAAATTGCAAGCCAGGAGCTTCTCTGGGTGCCTGGGGCCTAAAAGCAGAAAGGAATCAAGTTGTCTTATCCTGAGAGAGATTCACCAGCATGGAGAAGAGATCGCCACTTAGGGGGCACGTCAGTTACTCCACGGCACCCTCGAAAGTAGCCAGCCAGCCTGTTTCCGTTCCCTCGCCGAGAAGGGCAGGCTGAGGCTCAGGTTAAATGAATGTCCAGGGTCGTAGTCAAGCTGCTGAGGGAGCTCCTGGCTCGGTGCAGTGCCTTGGTCACACTCATGTGTTTCCGACTCTGTTGCGTGGCACAGTCCCCGCGGAGGAGGAAACATGGCTTCTTCCAGGCTCTGGGCTCCTACGGCACTCAGCCAGAGCTGCTCCTCTCTTCCCTGCGGCAAAAACTACAATGAAGAGATAAAAGCTGGGGTTCTGGGGGAGTCCACTCAGTGGCAGAGGGCAGGCTAGCATGAGCTTTCCATCCCCAGCACTGCACTTTCCAGTCCCCAGGGAGATTGCGGTGGCAGGGCCTGGGCCAAGCATTGTCCTTCACAAGACATTCCATACTTCCACACACACTTTCTCCTGGCTGAAAACTGATTTCTAGCAAGTGCCACTTCGCTCAGTGAGGATGCCCATACTGCGTCAGTGCTGCCAAAATGGTGAGAAGTGTCACCCTGGAGCAGCCAGGCCGCCGGCAGTCTGTTCACGAGAGCTCCTCACCATCTGAACCACTGTGTGCCTCCACTAACCCTGTGGATCACCCTTCTGACTCCCCACCCCTGTTTTCTAGAGTGTCAGGGACCCTGGAATCAGATCCCAGCTCCTGCTCCCAGGAGTTGCGTGACTTGGTCAAGTCTCTCTGTCTGTAGCACGGGAATGCCAATGCCCCAGGTGGTTGTGAGCCCAAGAGAAGTGCCAGGTCTGCTTGGCATGTGGCGAGATGGGCACGCCCTGCCTTCTGGAGCATGCGCAGAATGGGAGTCTCCCAGAGGGAGAAGCTGTTGAGCCTGCAGCGCCCCTTTGGTCTGGGCGGCAGAACGCAGAGGACAGGTGCTACTCTGATCTCTGGGTGGTGCTGTTGGTGTCCTAACAGCACGTCTGTCCTTCCAGATGTTGGTGTGGATCTCCTAGCCATGTGCCAGCGAAATGTGGCCCTCAACAGCCACCTGGCTGCCACTGGAGGTAAGGCCCAGCAGCAAGGGAGATTTCTCTGTGTGGCAGGTGGGAGAGACTAGGGATGCTCAGGATGGGATGCAGGGAGGTGGCATCTCCCTACTTCCCTTTGCTCCAGGGGAAAGGAGGGAGCAGGCTCCTCATATCTCAGAGCACAGGTGAGCTATCCTTGGGCACCTCCTCATTCACACCCACCGCCACATCCTCATTCAGCTCCCTCCCACCTGGGCATCAGTGGCATCCCCCACCTGGTCTCCCCAGCTCCTCTGTGATCTGTCTGTGCTGTCCTCTGTGACGCCCCTCTACCCCAGCACTACTGGCCTCCCCCTGAGTCCCCTCCAGGCCTCCTCCACCCCAGCACTCCTGGGTACCCTCCAGACCCCCTCCTCCACCCCAACACAACTGGCCTCCCCCGGGTCCCCTCCAGGCCTCCTTCACCCCAGCACTCCTGGCCTCCCCGGGGTCCCCTCCAGGTCTCCTTCACCCCAGCACTCCTGGCCTCCCCTGGGTCCCTTCCAGGCCTCCTCTACCCCAGCACTCCTGGCCTCCCCTGGGTCCCCTCCAGGCCTCCTCCACCCCAGCACTCCTGGCCTCCCCCAGGTCCTGTCCAGGCTGCTGCCTCTGCCCGGAGCTCTCCTCTCTTCCCTCGTCCTCTCAGAAATTCCTCCTCATGTTCAGGTCTCCAGACAAAGTCAGATGAGAGGCTTGTGACACCACTCTAATGACATTGCAGTGTAACACTGCTTGTGTGATGGGTGTGTGCCCTCCCGGCTGGAATCCAAGCCTGTGGGTCCCACCTGAACTCCCACTGCGGCTGTGTTGCCAAGTGCAGGTGCGGGGAGCAGCCCACAAGGATGGAGGGCCATGGGTGGCTTGAGGCTTTCCGCCTTCTCTGTTCCGACACGCTGGCTCCTTTCCCTGCCCCGTGCCTTTTGGCATGGCACTAACCATGCCATTCCCTCAGGTCCCCAAGGACAGGGCCAGGACTCATACGTTTTTATTTCTCCTGTGACTTTAACCGTTGCTGACACTTATCCCTCTAAGAGTGTGGGCTGGCAGGGGGACGGGTGTCTGGGTGTACGGCGTAACCTGTACACCATGCTAGCCATGTGACAGTCGGCCTGTGTGCCATCTTGCAGGTGTAGTTAAGGTGAAGGAGCTGGACTGGCTGAAGGACGACCTCTGCACAGGTGCGTTTTCTCAGTGTCCCTTGGTCCCAGGGTTCCTCTGCATGCCGAGGCCTCGACTGAGCAGCAGAGGCCCAGCTGCTCCCAAGCTCCCGCCAGCTGGGCAGGTTCCCTGAGCACCTGCTACGTGTCAGGCACCTTACGCTCCTGATATTCAGACTTCCCAGTGTCGGGTTGATGCCTGTCCTGGGTCACACAGCTGGTGCTGGGGGAGGTCAGGTGTGGCCTGAAGGCTGCTGACATCTCCCACCTAGCGGTGGTGCTGCCCATCGGGTGGAAGTCTTCTCAGTCTCCTCCACAGACTGTTTCAGACCTGAGGCTTGCTATTTCCTTGTCCCTCTCAGAGGTCAGACAGGCAGGTGAGGAGTGCCATCACTAGTAGACCTGTCACCTGCACGTGCCGTACATGCAAGGCCCCTTTACCTTCCCAGCAGTCTTATGGGAGAAGTATTAGGTACTTTCTATGTGCACAAAGCCAAAACCCAGAGAGGGGTAGCAGGTTTCTTAAGGTCACACAGCAAGTAAATGGGGCAGGAGAGCTCTGGATGGTGACACAGATGATGTTTTAGGGGCTGCTGGCCAAGGCAAGGGTGAGGCTGAGATTTGCTTGCCCCTCCTGGCAGGAAGGGCACCCCCTACCCTGCAGCTGGGCACTGGGGCTCAGGTGTACACTGAACTGCTCGGCCCTGCTTGCTCCTGCAGCCTCTGTTGGCCAGTCTGGCAGGAAGGGCTGCAGCCAGCAGAGACAGGAGTGAGCCTCTCTTTCTCCCCTGGCAGACCCTGAGACCCCCTTCAGCTGGTCGCAGGGGGACATCGCTGACCTGTATGATCACACCACTGTGGTGTTTGCAGCCGAAGGTGAGCAAGCTGCTGGCCTCCCCGTGTCCCCGTCCTCGCCTCGCAGGTGCAGGCCCCACATCTCTGCTGCACCCTCTGTCTTCACAGTGTCTCTCCGGAGTGCTCTGTGTGGCTCCCCATAGAGCTCCGGGTCCCCAAGTCGCTCCTGCCCCCCATTCCCCAGAGTGCTGTGCTGTGGCTCCTCCGTGGAGTTCCGGGTCCCTGCCGGAGGCGCTCCTGCCCCCCATTCCCCAGAGCGCTGTGCCGTGGCTCCTCCGTGGAGTCCCGGGTCCCCATGGGAGTCGCTCCTGCCCGGTTCCCCAGCGCACTGTCTCCTGCAGTGTTCTACGATGACGACCTCACCGACGCTTTATTCACAACGCTCTCCCGACTCGTACACAGGCTCAAGAACGCCTGCACCGCCATCCTCTCGGTGGAGAAGAGGTAAGCCATTTTTTTTTTAAATGGAAAAAAAGAAGAAAGTTTTCTGTGTCCCTGCGTTTTTAACAAAACCTGCAAAGGAGGGGCTGCCATGGCTGAGGGTAAAAGCAGGAGTGAGCAGGACACCTGGAAGCAGCCTGTTCACCCACTCGGTCATGAAAGTCACCTATTGACTATCACTTGGCTTTGGCTTCACCTCTTCTGCACAAGACTTGTGTAAGACCACACATTTAGGACAGCATCGTTTATGCCGACGATGCGAGGACCCCATCCCAGATGCGCATCAACCATAGCTACACAGGGGCCTCATCTGGACTTGGATTTTGTAGACCACAAGGGAAACCAGGCACTGTGTACGCAAAACATGCAGTATATCTGTGAGTCCTTGTGCTCAGAGTCGCAGACTGACGAATTTACAGGGAAAGCGCTTGGTCATCTGGGAGGGAGCTGTTTTGACAGTGGCTGAAGGTGGAGGATGGGCTCATCATGGTTTATATACTGTTTTCCTTTTGCATGTTTATGATTTTTTAAAAAAAGAACAAAGCACAAAGTTCAGTGCTGGGGACTGAACCCCGGTGCCCCACCACTGTGCTACTTCCCCGGCCCTTTTTATTTTTTTAATCTTGAAACAGTCTCAATAAGTTGCTGAGGCTGGCCTCAAACTTGATCCTCCTGCCTCAGCCTCCCAAGTCACTTGGATTACAGGCATGCATCACTGCACATAGCATGATTTTTCATAATAAAGATTTGGGGAAGAGATAAGGAGCTTGCATTTCAGGCTGAATCATCTTACAGATCTGGTTTGGAAAGGTGCAGGTGGCAGGGTTGGGAGACCCTCCCTCTCTATGTGTCTCCATGACACACCCACTTCCTGCCACGTCCTTGCTGCCAGCTGCGCCCCAGGGTGCTCTGCGCTCCTCTGCCATGTCCTCTCCTTCATCCCACAGACAGCACAGGGCCACTGCACACGGCTCTGTCCTGCTGCAGGCAGGACAGGAGCAGCAGCCGACAGGGGCCTGGCTGGGAAGTCTTCCCTCGCACCAGGATTCAGCTCCTCAGAGGTGGGGACTCTGTCTTCCCGGGCGTGTGATCCTGGGGACCTGACTTCAGCTTCCACATCTGTGAAATGGAGCTGGTAACCAGGCTTTCACGCAGATTGAGGAGGCAGGTGCCCAAATGCTTGGCACATAGTAGGCACTCAGTTAAAACCCACTGGTGAGAAGCGAGTGAGGCCACAGGAAGAAGCTGAGGGAATAAGGAAACCCGGGTGGTGACGCAGCTTGTGCTGGCTGGTCTGCAGGCTCAACTTCACGCTACGACACTTGGACGTCACCTGCGAGGCCTATGACCACTTCCGCTCGTCCCTGCACGCGCTGGAGAAACTCACCCACGGCAAGCTGCGCTTCATGGTGGAGCCCGTGGAGGCCTCCTTCCCGCAGCTCCTGGTTTATGAGCGCATCCGGCAGCTGGTAGGTCTGCCCGCCGTGAGGGCCATGGATTATTTTGGCATGAGGCTGCTGGGTCCAGGGCAAAGGAGGTGACAACTCCACCCTTCAACCCAGGCCCCTGCCCCGCAGTCCTGTAGGTGGTGGCAGCCCCAGGCTTGGTGCCCTTTCAGTGAGACCTTCAGGGCACTGCGCCCCATGCTTAGTAGTCCCCACGTCCCAAGGCGGCTGCGGTCAACAGACCCTCACCCCGACCTCAGCTCATTCCCTGAGGGTAGTTCAGACTCCAGGGGAAGCCAGGGCAGGAGATTGTGTGGGAAGTGGAGGGGAAGCTGAACGGTCAGTGGAGCCCAGTGCAGGCCCCGTGAGGAAACTGATGGCCACACCTGCACGGTGGACACAGACTGGCAGCCTTGTGTCATTGCTCCTGGCCCCCTAGCCTGGTCACAGTGGGACCCCCTCATATCAGTGCCAGTGCCTTGCTAACGCTCAGGACAGCAGCTGAGACAGGCTGAGTCACCCAGGCAGGAAGTGGCAGCACTTCCCATAGTCATGTCACCTCCTGTCACAGCGTAAAGCCGGCACTAGAGAAATATCTGAAAGATCACCCTTAAAATGACCAGGAGCTGGAGTCCCAGACGTGCAGAGGTGGAGAATCGCCTCTTGTTCCCTTCGCCTTTGGGCTGCCACCTGTCTCTCGGAGGGGGAGGCTGAGGAGTAAAGGCCAGCCTCCAGCTCTCTGCCCACTTCCCCCACAGAGGCGGTGCTGCCCCTGTGTGGTCCCTGGGTGGTGTCCCAGAAAGGCCTTCCACGGCAGCCTCCCTCCCTGTTGTCCCAGTGGGCCTCCAGGCAGACTGCAGCCAGGCTGTTCTGCTCCTGAGGACCCGTGGGGCTGCCGCTGACAGCTGGCCGTGCCTGCCTGTTCACCTGCAGGTGAAGAGTGGCATCAAGTGACCAAGAAGGCCAGCTCCTTACCACTCGGCAGCCTCAGAATCTGGAGGGCACCCAAACTGGAGGCTGTGGCAGCCTGGCCGCTTGCGATTGTGTGACATCCCGATGCCCTTTCAGCTGGTGCTGGGCTTCATCCACCCAGCCTCTCCCTCAGTGAAGCGGAAAGAACAGCGCAGAGCCCCAGAGGCTAGGCAGATGCTTTGTCTCCCGCCACCCCTGGTTTCACGTCACTGGCTGCTCTTGCAAGGCTGTGGCAGCCTCCCCTGTACACCTCCGGAACCTGTCCCTCCTCTCTTGCAGGAGCTCTGGAAGATCGTTGCAGAACCAGCCGCGTGACCAGGCCTGGGCAGGGTTTGGCGGCCCAGTTACTCTAGTACCCGGCTTCTAATAAAATGAAAAGCTCACATAGTGGTGCGTCTGAGGGGCTGTCATTTTAAGAGATGGTAAGTGTACCTTGCGTGGAAGTCGACTCACTCCCGGTGCTTCCGGAGCTCTCTGCTGGCTGCGTGCCGGGGTCTTCAGTACCGTTACCCGCATCCCACGCAGCACCACTCGGCTCCGTCCCTGTCCCCCAGGGAGGGCCCCTTGCAAGAGTGCACTGAACTTCCCGTGGCTTCTGTTTGAAGTTATGACCCTCTGTAACCTAAGTCAGGTGGCTTGGGGGAAATGTAAGAGCCCCCACCTGCTGGCGGGTGTTTCCCTTGAGCCCTGGGCCTCCCTCTCCACCCTGTGCCTGTCTGTCCCTCTGCCTTCTCCCCTCCCCGCCCCTCCGCATTCCCAGTCCACTCTCCAGGTTCAGCGCACCTTGCTCTCACCCTCCCTGCCCTGCTCCTGCTGTGCCCTGCGCTCTGCAGCCCAGCACAGCCCTTCCCGCCTCTTCTCCCTGAGCGGCCAGTCCAGGTCCTGCACCCACCGTGGCCCAGGCGCTGGCTCCTCCCCATGTGCAGGGCCAGGCATTTGCAAGTCCACAATCACTGCAGCAAACCAAGGTCAACGGTGGGCCTGGGATTTACAGCTGAGAAGATGAGGCTTTCGAAGGAAAAACACCCCCGCCCGGGGGTAGGGGGCCTTGTCTGAAGCTTCACTGAATCTCGTGCATCAACCGGCTCAAAGCAGGTGCTGACACTGTTGATGAATCGTTTTCTGTCGTTTGTTTTAGTTATACATGACAAGGGGACACGTGACATACGTGACGTAAGTGTGTGGACACGGAATATGATTTGCTGCAGTTCAGTCCCCAGTTCCTCCCCTCCCCATCCCCTCCTCCCTTCCACTGTGCACTACTCTGCTGCTCGCTCTTCTGTTTCTTTATGGTGGTTTGGTTTTGCTTCCTGCATTACAGATGCCGTGAAGGTGAAGTTCCCTGTGGTGCACTCACACATGTACGCGGGGAAGCTAGGTCAGGTTCATTGCTGCTTCAGTCATTAAGGTGTCACTAATTGGAACAGTGTTTCCTAATAGGGGGTTACTTTGCCTCCAGGGACGTTTGGCAAGTGTCCGGAGACACCTTTGGTGGTCACAGTAGGGGAACCGGTGCCCGTGTCTAATGGGTGGAGCCCAGAGGTGCACAGGACGCCCACAACAGAGTGGCCCTGCCCTACTTTCAGGAGTGCCAGGGGGAGGAACGTGATTCAGGATTGAGAACCTGTTCGGGGGAAGAGTGGGCTCAGCAGGGAGCGCAGGGTGTGTCTCACCCACCTCTGGGAGTGGGAGGAAACCTACCCGCACAGCACACTTATCTCTAACTCTCCTAAAGACCCTAAAGGCAGAAGCACTCCCAGTTTTACATATGGAATCCTGAAGTTCAGAGAGGCTAAGCGACTTGCCCAGCATCACACAGCTACCAAGAGCAGGCTTGGAGCCCGGCCCACCTGGCTCCCCAGGCCCCTGCACTTCCCACATTCTCCAGTGTGGTCTCTGGGCCAGCAGCAGCTGTGGGCCCCCACCCAGCTGTGATTTGCATTTTGACAAGACCTCAGGTGATTGATGAGCATGGTCCTTCCAGAGGCACTAGGGCCACAGTGCGGGCTTTGCCCTATTCCTCTTCTCCAAGATTCCTGCAGCACAGCACCATCCCTGAAAGACTGGCTGTCATGGAGCAGCACCACTGATCACGCAGGGGCACACTAACAAGTCTTCTAGACCCTAGACAGAGCCTGGGGCTAGCGATACTTCAGCCCGAACGATGACTTCTGGAAACAAGCCCATAAAAGCATTTGGCATCAAACAGTAGAGTTATGACCGCTTTCACCTGTGCATTAGGGCAAACTGCTTTTATGTCTAAACAGTTGGGCCTGAAAGCGTCCTCTGAGCGAGCCCAGAATTAATCTTGATGCACTGTAATTCAAAGCTCATCAGATTTTCCCTTCTGAGTCCAAGTGCCCTGATCACCGTCTTTAACGGCCTCACTTGGCCTTGGTAATTCAAAGCATCAAGCTGTCGAGATGTTCCGCTAGGTAATTAACCCAGGCCATTGGACTCGTTTTCCTTTTTTTGACACATTCTAGTGTTTCCAGAGCAATAGGCGGCCCACGGAGGCGATGTGCTTGTTTAGCTGCAGCCTACACAGAAAAGACACATTAAAAGCCAGGAAATAGTGGAGCTGCGGCCCCCAGCTTCTCAGATGCCTGTGGCCGTGAGTCGCCGGGGTCTGGACAGGATGCAGACTTGGATTCAGGTCCTGGGGGCCTGATGCTGCCATTCAGTAGGGGCTGGGGATGCCAGCGGCACTGGTCCAGGACCACCTGTGAGGAGCAGGGCTGCACAGTGCCATTTGTGCCTACAAGCAAGCACGAGCTCCAGCTGGGCAGCCAGTGACCCCAGACAAGCGACCAGGCTGTCTGGGCCTCCGCCTCCTCACCCGTAAAACAGCCTTGCTCACAGAGCTTTTCCAGTGACCCGTGGTGGTGATTCGGGCTGTGTCGGGCTCTGGGGCTGTTTGAGTAGGTTGCAGATGTCCCCATGCCGAGTTGTTCGGTTTAGGAACACTTTCAGCTTGCACACCATTGGTCTGTGTGATTTATAGGGCTTGATTGTCTAGCATCACTGCCTGCTGGAGAAATCACTGTGAGCCATGTCTCCCCACCTCTCTAAATAAAATGAATCCTATTTGTTACCCTGTCCTGGAGGAATTGCTGGAGAAAGAACAAATTTTAAAAGTTAAATTGAACAGGCCTGACTTCAATTCCAGGCTCCTTGCTGTACACAAGAGTCACTTCAGAGGACCCAGGAGGTCCTCAGAGAAACAGCAGTCATTCTCCACACCGCTGACCCCAGCATGCAGCAACGTCCTGGTGCCTGCCGGTTGGCAGAGAAATGGCACCAGAGGAAATGAGTCCAGAGGCCATGTTCTTCAGATCAGAGTCACAATGAAAGCAGACGTGATGCCCCCTCCCTGAGTTGGGCACAGACCTTAGCCCTCGGTGCCTGTGATGTCAGCACCAGTAGGCGGCCAGCATGCTGTATCTGGACTCAGTGGCCACCTGCACAGCCCTCTATACCCAGTGCTACAGGGAAAGCAGAGCTGGGCCTGGGAGCTGGGCCTCCCAGCGGGGCTGTGGCGCCTTCGCGTCTGCATCCTTCTCCATGCCGCGCCAATGTGATGGGTGACTAACCTGTTTCCTCGAGGGCCCCCGCTCCTGCTCGGCCACTGCACACACCAGGCCAAGGCCAACAGTGGTTCCGGTCAGGGAGCCCTTCCAGCCTGCCACTTCCCCACTGGTGACTTGGTGCAGTGGCCGAGCTGGTATGAGTACCACTGGCTTCTCCAGCGCTGGTTAGTGATTCTGCCCAGCCACTCTGGGCTGCCAGCGGGTAGTATTTAAATCCATGAGCTAGTCATCATATCATTTATGGTCCCTCCACAGACAGATGTATAAACCAGCTTGACAGTTTTGTGAATTTTAAAAACCACAAAGGGCTATGGTAAGACCTAAACGCAGGCGCTGGACTGTTGACTCAGCGGTAGAGCACTTGCCTAGCATGTACAAGGACCTGGGTTCAAACCCACCAGCACCATACACACAGCCAAGTGGAGGAGAAACAAAACCAAATGAAAATATAAAAATTCTCTTTTTTCTCTCTCTTTAAAAAAAAAAAGAATCTAACCCAAAAGTTGGGGAGAGTCAGCCCCACAAACTGGTGCCCTGGCCTCTAAGGGATGACTGTCTCCTGTGCTCAGTGTCAGACACTCAGAGCAGTCTGGCGTTCAGGGAGTAGGACTCCTGCATTGATCGGAGGGGTTGATGGGATGAAGGGAAGGGGTGGAAGCAGTGGGAGAAGACAGTGTCAGAGGCAGCAGGAGGCGGAACTGTGGAGGGCAATGTGCAAGCAGGTTAATGGGCCCTCTCTAGAGATGGCGGGGCTGGGGGAGGTGGTGGTGAACGGCTTCCCGCAGGAAGGACCTGGTGACTCTAAGCAGCAGAGTTGTAATAAGTAAAGTTCAGCTTTATTTCTATTAATTGACTGAACACGGTTAATTACACCTGCTTCCCGTCACTTCTTTGCTCCAGCCTTTGGAGGTGGGCAGGATGGGGACTTAGACACAGGATTGCTAGCACATGGTCACCATCTGTACCTGAACACCTTAGCCAGGTAGACCCACATAGGAAAAGAGCAGGAGGCCAGGAGCAGCATGTTCCTGATGCTGTACCTGAGACAGTCACAGAGCACAGAGTGCTGTGGAATGGTGTCAACGCAGGAATGTCATCCTCAGAATGTCGGGGAAAGCCTGGCTTCAACTGGAGCCCTGGGAGCATCCAGACGGGAGCACATCTGCCCAGTGGAGCCCTCCACTCCCTGAGCCAGGAAGTACGGCCCCATCTGTAGATGAGGAAACTAAGGCACAGAGGGCCAGGTAACCCATGGTCCCGTAGAGAAGGGTGGAGCCAGGACTTGAACCCAGGAAGCCTGGAGTCTGGGCATTACCTGCTGCTGCTCCAGGCTCCTTGCCCAGTGTGACATAACTTACTTGTGGCAGCACCGAGGCATCTGCTGATAGGTAGAAACTGCAGCCACCGTGAGCCTCGCTCGGCCCTGGGCGCTGGGCGGGGAGGGTCGAGGACAGGCTGTCCTTGTCGCTGTAGGCACACTTTGTTTTTCAACCAGTGTGCGCTATTCCCGTGTTTTTACTGAAAATAAATACACCCCATAAATTACCCTCTACCAAGAGACACATTTGAAGCAAAGTGGGCCAAACCAACCCACCTTTGAAATGTGGCTCTGTAGCCAATTTGGAAAAGTAGAATCAACTTTGGCCCAAAGATTCTAGAAAGACCTAGAGGAAAAACCAGTGTGCAAGTGGGCCTGGGGCTGCCAGACCCTGCCATTGTCCCTCCTCCGGTTGAGGCCCAGAGTGCACGGATCAAGAGGCTGCTGGCCCAGGGGGAGAGTGACCACAGGCTGTGCTGACAGCTGCCCCTCCACCTGCTGCATCCATGTTCCTAGCCCGTTTCTCTACTGCAGGAAGTGCCAGCAAGGGGGCATCATCCCACCCTGCAAAGAATGGCTCAGAAGACACAAGCCGCTCAGCCTCCTCCGACGTGAGCCAGGCCCCTGTGGATGCTGGGGAGGGGAACTGAGTTACACCCCAAAAGTTGGAGGCTTAAAATGGCAGGCCGTTGGGACTGAAGCGGTGGCTCAGCAATTATGGTGCTTGCCTGGCATGCACAAGGACGCAGGTTTGAACCCCAGCACCACATACACAACTAAATGTTGGAGCAACAAAAGCCACATGAAGAATTAAAATTGATTCTATCTGGAGATGTGCTTCTGGGAACACACTGCAGGCAGGAGAAATGGGGGAGCAGGGGGACCCCGAGACCCCAGCAGGAGCAGCAGCCAGCCTTTCACCCGCCTATGTCCTCAGACAGTGCCAGCTGGCCGACCACTGCCACCCCCAGGATAACCCAAGGGGAGCCCTTCCCGCTGCAAAACAAGGGACAAGGTCTCTACTGGGAGGTTCCACAAAGCCTGTTTAAAGTCACCCTTGAGGCTGGCCCGGCAGCAGAACACACCGTGGTGCCTGTTGTGTGTTCCAGGAGGGAGAACTAGATGTGGGGGACAGCAGGGCTTGGCTGAGGCTGAGCGATGGTTCCAGAGGATGTAAATACACTGCCAAGTAAATACAGCACCAGTGGGAAGCAGCTACAGCACGGGTCGCGAAGGTGGCTAGGGGCTGGGGCTGGAGAGACGCCCAGGCAGGAAGACACATCCCAAAGAAATCTGGCCCCCTCTTCTACCCTTTGCAGCTCCAGACAGTTTGAATCAGTCCTGAGAAACAACAGACACGTGGTGTTTCCACCTTTTCAGAACTGCAGCAGGTTGAATAGAGCCCCCCAAGATACTCCTACCCTCACCCCCAGGACCCGTGAATGTGACCTCATTTGGGGAAATGGACATTGGCACACTAAGTCCAATGCCCACTGGCCGTGTAAGAGAAAGGAGAGGGAGAGGTGACACAGGAAGGAAGGTCCAGAAAAAGAACACTGGAGCCACCTGCAGCTGGAAGAGGAAGGGGCGTCCCCTAGAGGCTCTGGAGAGCGAGGCTCTGATTTTAGACTTCAGGCTTCCAGAACTGTGGGGACCATTTAGAGCAAACCTGTTGTTTCAAGCCCCCTGGGCTGTGGCTGTTACAGCAGCAACAGGAAAATCACTCAGAACCCAAAGGCACACTCGGGCATGCACGCCTAGCCATGGGGTGTGCTGAGGCCACCACCAAGCTGAGGAGGCCGCAGAGGGAGGCCAGGAGTGCAGGAGGTCTCCAGGTCACCCGGGAGCTGGTCCAGCCCAGCAGCACCACTGCCCGCTCGCTGGCCCTGGACCGGCCCCATGGACTCCGCATGCCCTGGATCCCCGAGTGCCCTTGGCGCTGCTCAGGTCATCATGAACCTCCACTCTTCAGCTGGTGACAGGAGACCTTCCTGCTGTGGACTCAGCTTGCCTTTCTGAATGCAGGGACTTGGTTTTCCAGGCCGGCATAAGGCTGAGCTGCGGACAAGTGCTGTAAGGAGCCACGGTGTCACCTGAGCCTTCCGCAGGACCTGCCAAGGTCTGTCTGCTGCCGCCCTCCTGCAGCCCCTCACTGCAGGCACCCTGTAAGCACTTCCCAAATGTCTACCAGGTGGTGGGGAGGCAGCAGGGAGGGAGGGAGACATTCCAGTCTCTGCCTCAGGAGCCTGCGTCCTAGAGGAAGTGACAGGCAGCTGACTCAAACCTAAGTCAACTCTGAGCCTCTTCCTGGGCCACAAAGTGCCACAGCTGCCGCACACTGTGAATCAGGTGTGCTGGGTGCACTTTCTGCTCCTGGCTGGTCCGGACAGGACCCCTCGGAAGCTGAGGCACAACTGTGCACGTCAAAAGGTGTGAGGCCCAATGATCCAAAATGAGGAGCAAGGCGAAACGGTGGCCGCAGACTAAGGCGTCGCCCACCGTTGATCAGGGTGCAGGCTCTTCACAGCTGAGCGCCGAAGCCGTGTGGGCATGTGCTCTTCCACCTGGAAGACCCCAGAGTTCAGCGTTTCTGCCCTGTAGGACAGAAGCCAAGTTTATATCTCGTGGCCTTCGGATCACATTGTTTTCACGTTTCCTGCCAGGGAGACCAGGATTTTGTGTTGTTTTGTGAATGAGCCTTGTCCTCCCACTCAGTCCCCCGTTAGTAAGGTAAATAAGACTGTGACACATGCCTGCCATCCATCCAAGCAGGATTGTGTTTCAGTGGTTTGAGAAGCACAACCCTGGTGGTGTTGACGAATGCTAGAGAGAGAAACCATCGAAGGGCCAGAGAGCTAAGTGCTCTGTGGCTGCTTCAGGGGAGTTGCGAGGACTCCCGGGGACAGGGGCAGCGGCTGTGTCTCCAGAAGAACAGGTGTCCACATTCAAGAACCCAATAGAAGCCCAGGGTCCTTACCCTGGCTCCACCAGGGTTAGTGACAGATGCGGAGTTGTCCTTGGCTTCTGCCTCCCAAGGAGCCTGGAGGCCACCTTCTCCTTCCCCAGGTTCCTAGGCTGGACAGCGCCCTCACCGGGCACCTGGCGTGTCCACTGGCTCCCAGCTGACTCCCACCACACGGTGGCGCCCCAGCCTCACCCATCGGCAGTGCCAAGTCAACGGAACCCAGGGCAGGCAGTCTCCATGGCCACTGGCCTCCACTCCACAGTGTGGGTCCCCAGTGCTCTTGGGGGACTCTCACTAAGCTGCTAGACATCACACAGTGGCCCAACATTAGCTCTGAGAGCCTCCAGCACCCAGCTGACCCCATGCTCTAATTCCAGCCAAACCTCAGTTCTTAAGCACTTACCATGAAGCTGATTTATCTGCGTGACAACCGTGCCCCCATTGTAGACATAGGTAACCAAAGGCTCTATAGACCGCCCAAGGCACAGGGCAGACAGCAAGGGTGTGTCTGCTCCCAGCCCTCCTCTGCATGGGAACACAGTGTTCTCTCCCTTTCGCCGTGTTTGTCTGCAGGAGGTCAGGAGCCCGCTGTGCCACTGTCCTGGGATGGACTGAACGGTTTGCCTGCCGAGGCTGAGCTGTGCTCACAGGCCTGCTCTCCTTCCTCGGGCCTTGGAGCCGTGCAGGAGCCTTGCTCTGGGGCAAGCATTGCTAAACCAGGAAGGAGCAAGCTCCAGAACAGACTCCACAGGCAGGAGGTGGCATTTCCAGCTTCAGAGTCCCCAGGGAAAGAGCCTGAAGGTGAGGTTTGGGTGCTAGGGCCACTCTGTCCCCTCCCCACTTCCTCTGGTGCTTCCTGGGAGGCAGGAGAGCTTGGTGGTTAGAACATGGCACCTGGCATCTGAACTCACACCAGCCCCAGCACTCGGCTAGCTGAGCCTCGACGTCCTGGCCCACGCGATGGGCGCTGGCTGGTTCTTACTTCTCAAGGTTGCATTTGATAATGTACATTAAGTGCCCGCACCAGCCCGTGCAGAGAAAGGTTCAGGCCATGGCATCCTCTTTATTCACTTTATCTGCCATTGCCTTTCTATTAAAGGCCCGTCTCCGGAGGGATGGCAGTTCCCCAAGTCAGTGTCTCGCTCAGCAGTTAATGGTGGTGAGAAGATCTCTCTTGTCTAACCACGTCACCTAAGTGTTGCTTGACTGACAGGTGGGTTATTCTGGGGAGGAAAAAAAATCAGCCGAGCTCTTAAGTGCACTATCCCTGAAAGGTTTCTATGACAACACGCACCTGGAGTTTCTAGTGGGAGGGCAGCCACATGGGGACGAGCTCAGAACTGAAATCAGGAAATGGGGATGTCCTCCCACTTCTGGCTTCTGGCTGTGTTTATACAGACCACTGCTCCAGCCCTGGCCACAATGCTGCATCTCTCTCAAACCTCTCCACAGCCCAGGGCTGGAACTGTGGTCTGTAGAAACAGTACTATTATTCTTACCCCATCTGCAGATGAAGAAACTGATGTTCAGAGAAGTCAAGACTTGCCCACGGTCAGTCTGTTGATCATACACTGGGTGAACTGGGGCCTTTGGGGTCCTGGTGAGGGCAGAGTTTCTCCACCTCCGTGCTATTGAAGTGGGAGCCATCACTGTAAGATAAGTAGCATCTCCACCCAACAGAGCTAGGGCACCTTCTCCTACCGCCACCACGGGTGACCACAACCCTCCAGTCAACAGGCAAGGATCAGTCTTCTCATTTGTTACCGTGCAGCGCTCTAAGCAGAAACAAGTGGTCACATGACGACGAGGTCTTTCATAGCAGGGTTTCTCGTCAGGCTCAGGATATCCCCACACCCAACCCGTGTTCAGGAGCTCAGCAGCTCACCCACCTCACCTGCAAGCTTGGGAGACGCATCTCACAGCAGTGGTTTCTTTAAGGTCAAGGAGACTGAGACTCCCAGAGGAGGAGCCCCCGGGAGCTGCAGCAGCACTGAAGGGAACCCAGACGCTGCCTGTAGGCTAGTGTTTCCCTGTGGCCTCTGAGGGTCCCTATCCCAAAGCAGGCAGCCCAGCCCTCTGCACAACACCACAGTCTTGCTAGGGGGCCAAGTCCTGGGCTAGAGCAATGAGTACCCCAGCTCATAGCCCAGGGTGGCAGACTCAGGCTCCTGAGTCCCTCAGGGACACAGGGAGAGGCATGGGGAAGGGGCGTTGTCTCCCTCCTCGGGTTGCATGGAAGCAGCTTTGATGGGTTGGTCCTCAACTTCCCCAGAGGGCTTCTCATGGAAAGCACAGTAATTTACCAGCTACACACGCAAGCTGTCACGCTTAAACCTCTCAGCAGCCAGCAAGGAGAAACCACCACCCGTTAGAAGGCTGAGACTCAGAGAGAGTCATATAGCTGGGTGGCCACAGTGGCTCTGGCAAGGAGCCCTCCACACAGGAGCTGCCCCTGTGAGTGTCCCTAGGACCAGGACACTCCGAGAAATGCCTGTGCCTCTGTGTCCCGCAGGAGAGCGAGCATGTGCATGCATGCCACCTCTGAAACCCTCCGTCTTCCAGGCTGATGGTCTCAGGACAGGCATCTGGAACATCAGTTATCTGTTGTCCTGTGGCATGCCTGCTTCAGCTTAACCAAACCTATCCTGAGCTCTGCTGTGTGCCTGGTGCCATGCTAAACACCAGGCCCGGGTGCTGAGTTGCACCCAGGGCCTGTCCCCAGGGAGCCGCCTGGCCAGATGAAGTCACCCCTGGAATAGATCCTTGAAGAGCCTGGTGCCTGCACGTAGCAGGGGGAGCCGAGGGAGAAAACGGAGGAATGAATGAGGACTTGATCTGCTGGAGAATTAGTGACTGAACAGCGGGATTCATGAAGTGGGTAAGCACTGTGACGGAAGCAAGCTCAGACTCTGAAGGCCAGGTGGAGAGGCCTCTAAGACCTGAGCAGCAGCCAGGAGCAGTGAGGACCATGGTGACAGTGTGACGATGGTTGGGGAGGAGAAAGAGAAGCCAAAGCCTGCCCAGAACTTCCTATTTCCCTGCGTCCTCACCTGTCCTCAACACTCACTCTCTGAGACACAGCTGAACTTCCTGTTGGGCCACCTGAGCCTGCTCAACCTGAAAGGAACAGGTTAGAAGGTGTGGAGAGTGGACACCCCAAGCCAGCAGCTCACAACCAACCACCAGCAGTAGCTGGGGTGTAATCACCTGGCCTCCTTGCTCCTCTGCAGAACGACTCCTGCCAGCGTCTTGTGCTGCTTCCAGCATCTCCAAGTGGGTGGAGCTGCTGCCGCCCATCATCATCATTTGCTAGGAAGCCCAAAGTTTATCTACCCACAAGGGTCTCCTGGTATCACCTCCCAAATAAAGCACTCAAATCCTGGAGAAACCAAGCCGTGAGGCTGATGGCTCTGGCTGTGTTCATAGTGCCGGCGAGAACTCGCTGGTCAGCCTGCTACCATTTCCTGCAAACATTGCTCCCGCCCAACACTGAGGCGTTGTTCTCACTGTCCCCGTTCTTCAGGTGAGGAACCAAGACACAGATCGTAGGTAATCTGTGCAAAGTTGTACAAGTCTTAGTTGTCAGAGCCAGAGTGTGAGCTGTCTGGAGCACTAACTCCAGAGTTTGAGGACATAACCACTGTCTCCTGGTTTTTCTCTCCCGTGGTCTACAGAGAGGAGAGAGAAGGACGGGGAGGACAAAGGACATTTGCATTTACTTGTGAGGGTGAAGAGCTCCCTCTGTCTGGGTTTTCTCCTCTGCATGTTTCAGCAGGGAGTGGCTGGACATCTCCTGGGGGCCAAGAGCTCCCCAAGGAAGGGCAAGGACACTCAGGCAGTAAAATTCTCCAGTATTAAAAGAGCACCTGCTGCATGCTGAGTGTGTCAGAAGCAAGGCTCTCAGAGACCTCAGAGGGACGTATGGCTTTAACCATTTTCTCCAGCAATGAAGATCAGCAGCGGAGATGATGTATTTTTTCTTCTTTTACTCTCCCCTCTGGGGATGGAACCCAGGGCCCCACACATGCTAAGCAAGTGTTGTGCCACTGCACTGCACCCCAGGTCTCCAGCAGTAATGAGGAGAAGGGGAGCTGCACTCCATCTGACCCCTGAGGTGCCCCAGGCAGGACAGATGTCCCTTGACTCCGGGTGGGGTTACTTTGCCCTGATCAGCCCAAGGTAGATTGAAAGTCACTGAAGTCAAAAGTAATTCATATAACCCTTCTTCACATCGCTCAGCCTGCCTTAAATGCCCTCAGAACTCGTACACCACACCTGTAATCCCAGTGGCTAGGGAGGCTGAGGCAGGAGGATTGCAAATTCAATGCCAGCCTCAGCAACTTACCAAGGCCCTGTCTCAAAATAAAATATAGAGAAGGTTGTGGGTGTTCCACAGTGGATAAGCACCCCTGGGTTCATTCCCTGGTACAAAAGGACAC
>PVKS010016502.1:0-43865 GCA_004027875.1 Aplodontia rufa | reverse complement strand
CTTGTTTTTTTTTTTTAAATATTTAATCTATATAATATTTATTTTTTATTTTTTGTCTCTTTTAATTTTTATTTTTGAACAACCATACAAATTTTAACAAAATAATATAAAATGTGTATAGTTTCTGGATATTAGTTTTACCCCCAGGAGTGCCCCCTCCAATTTCCCACCCGTATCCCTCCCTTCCCTTACCCACAATAATTCTAAAAAAATATCAGGCTGTATAACATTACACCTTATCTGGATTTAATACATGATAATAAACCACCTTTCTCAATGGCCAGGGTCTAGCTCCAGCCTCCACAGATGAGTGAACCCTTGGTTCTCTGGGTTAAGCTGATTTTACTCAGCATAATTTCTTCCATCGCCATCCATTTACCTTCACAGGCTGCAATGTCATTGTTTCTGATTGCTGTGTAAAATTCCGTTTTAAATTGGTTTGTTTAGCATCTTTCCCTGCTGTGTGTGCAGTCCAGACCTTCCTGCCGTAGCAATCGCTAATCCCTGAGCCGCACTGCGACTCCTAGCACCCACTTTCCTGTGACCTCTGCTGCCAGAGGTCCCCGGCTCACTAACCCACATTACTTCTTGGCATTTGAGATGATATAAAACACATACAGCAGAGAGGAGCTCAGGGAAGACAGAGGATGCAAGCGGGCGATTTGGGGGCATTTGTGCCTCAGTTTCTTCCTCTGTAGTGTGAGCTGAGATGTGCCCTCATCTCGGAGTCCCGGGAAGTTCCACCATTTACTGCTGGCGTTCAGGACTCCGGACACTCCTCCCCTTTGACTCTGGAGATGAGAATTAATTGAGATACTACATGTCATTTCTTGGCCTAGAGTAGGTGAGTGCTTTGCAGGTGGGCGAGATGGGACGGTTCACTTATTTGTGTGTGTGTGTGTGTGTGTGTGTGTGTGTGTGTGTGAATGGGTTCAAGTATCAAATAAAAAAAAAGTGTCTAGAGGACTGGGCTGTGGCTCCGTGCTAGGGCATTTGCCTGGCATGCTGAGCCTGGGTTCCAGCCCCAGCACAGCAAAGGGAAGTCTCCCTCCCCCTGGCCCTATCTGACAGTCTACCTACTTCCAAAATGCACTTATGGAAATACAAGTGGAACTGTCCTCGTGTGTCTCCTGTAAAAGAAAGCATGTCCCCAGCCCTGCGTTGAGCCTGCGTCCTCAAGTTCATTTCCACGTCTTGGAGTTACCGCCCCTCAGGAAATGCAGAGTGTCCTTGGCACCTGACTTTATGTATTTGTTGCTCAAAGGGGAGTATTCCATTGTATAAATTTATTTTACCGCAATCATTTGTCCCCGGTGACAATTCATTTGTACCCAGTTCCTGGGTGTTTCCAGTCCTTTGTTCCGATAAACACTATTGGAACGAATCACTCTGTACAAAGGTCGGCTCCTCCACCTGCAGGTCCGCCGAGGGGCGGATTCCGAGCTGTGCTTGCTGGGTCGTGGCCATGTGCAGACACCGTGGCGTGCGCCGCTGTGCTGTCTGCATTTTAATCTCTTTCAAAACAGAACTGAAAGATCGTTTAGATCCAGATACAGGTAAATGAGGGTGGACTGTAAGGAACTCACACCTGATGATGGAGGCTGGGGATGCTGCGGCTCTAGTCTGACGATCTGAAGGCTCCACACCCTGCAGGGCCAGCATCTGAGTTAGAGTCTAGGGCGGGAAGGAGAGGCACACAGGAGGAAGTGCCTGTACCTGGGGAAGCACCTGGCCCCGTAGGCTAGGAGGACGTCCTAAGATTTAAGATGATTTAAATGTTCATCTCACCCAGAAATATCCGGACACTCCAGTGTTGGACCAAGTGCAGCCCAGTGAGAAGGACACACCCTGCTTGGGGCCTGACCTCGTCTGTGCCCGCCCCCCAGCCTGGTGCAAGCAGCTGCCAAGGGGCTGGGGCTGGGACTCAGTGGCAGAGACCCTGAGTTCAACCCCCAGTACTGCAAAAATAAATAAAGAACAAAAACCCATTTTCACTACCCTATAAGAAACCGCCTGTCATTAGTGGTCACTCACTTCCCGTTCCCCCTCCAGCCCAGGCAACTGCCACTTGACTTCCTGTCCCTGTGGATCTGCCTGTCCTGGACACCTCTTGGGAACCGAGTCATATCCCATGCCGTCCTCGGGGTCGTGCTAACGCCCCGCAGTGTGACGGTCACGGCTTGGGGGCCTTCCCTCGGTGGGAGGATGTCGACTTGTCCCACTTTCCCGTTACTGCGTTGACGGCGCTCCGAGCCTCTGTGCCCAAGCTTTTCTGTGCACGTGTGTCTTCGAGGCTCTTGGGGTGTGATTGGTGGGACGCAGGGAGCTCTGTGTTTCACCTTCTGAGAAACTATCGGAGGTTTCCCGAGGTGGCTGCGTGACTTCACACCCCAGCGGCACAGGAGCCACAGCCAGGGCTCCCCTTTTCCACCTGCTGGCCCACAGGACACTGTTTGTACTTGGGGTCTTAAAATTATCTTTATTACCTGCCCAGTGTGTGTGAAGGGGTGTTTCGGTATAGGTGCGTTTCCCTGATGGCTAATGCGCTTGTCTTTTGATGTGTGTGTGTGTGTGTGTGTGTGTGTGTGTGTGTGTGCGCGCGCATGCGCGCGCGCGCGACTAGAATTGAACCCAGGGCCTTGCACACGCTGAGGCAAGCACTTTACCACCACATACCTCCACATCCTGGTTCTTCTGCCTATTTTATCTTGAGACAGGGTCTCATTAAGTTGCCCAAGCTGGCCTTGAACTTGCGACCCTCCTGCCTCAGCCTCACAAGTAACTGGGATTGCAGGTGAGTGCCACTGAGCCTGGCTTTTTTTTTTGGTGGTGGGGACTGAACCCAGGGGCACTCAACCTCTGAGCCACATCCCCAGCACATAGCCTGGCTTTTGATTTTTTTTAATGTAATTTTTTTTCCGTAATCCAATGAGGCATTTTAAAAATGACCCTGAATATTATGCCATAGATAAAATTGTCCTCACTCTACAACTGAAAAGAAAATTCCCTTTCTCTTCTAATACATCTACGCTTTCAGATTTCACACTTAAAACTTAGATGTACTTGGATTTTGTCTTGGGCATGATATGAAATATGTGTTAGCTTTCTTCTTTTTTCTAAAACCACGCTGGGTGTCTTCTAGCACCATGCAAGGAAGGATTTTGATCAGGTGGGCAGGAAGCTCAATATGAGGGGGATGACATTTGCACAGAGACCTAAATGTGTGAAAGAAGAGCCATGCAAGGAAGTGACAGGGCTGCAGAAGAGGAGAGCTGCAGGTGGGGCTGGAGCGGTGGCTCAGTGGTTACAGCGCTTGCCCGGCATGTGCGAGGATGCAGTTCAAACCCCAGCACCACCTACACAATGAAAATAAAGTTGATTCTGTCTCTTTCACTGTCCTTCTCTCTCTCTCTCTCTCTTTTTTTACGGCTGAGGACGCATGCTAGGCAAGCGCTCGGCCACTGAGCTAAATCCCCAACCCCTGTCCTTCTCTCTTAAAAAAAATAAAAAATAAAAAAATAAAGACTTAGGAAGGGAAACAGCTGCATGCAACACAAGAAAAGGGGTAATTGTGTGGGGTGACCATGCTTTCTGCCCACCCACTCCAACTGCTCCAGCTGAGCCTGAGGCAGACCCCATTACCTAGCCACCTCCCACTTAGCCCCACCCCTCCCGGGCTCCTCCACCTCCTGCACTGCCACACTGAGGACCACACCTCCTTCAGGGGACACACTGAAGCCATCACCGTGGCAACCGGAGGCAGCAGGTCCTGGGTGACTGTGCAGCCTGCATTGTACTGTGAGTTGCAAGGAGAATCTGCGGAGCTGGTCCCCTGGTACCGCCAGGCCTCGACATGCAGGGGCCGGGGAAAGGCTGCTCCTGATTTGTCTGCAAATTGCCAAGTTGTTTTCCAGAACAGCTCTATAAAACCATTTCCCCTGCTCTTTCACTTGATTGATATTGAAATAATATCGTTTGCCGTTTCATGAAGTATTTTTGAAGCACGATATGAAATGATTGGTTTCCCCAGCCCCGGGCTTCAGTCCTGGAATAGAACCCAGGGCCTTGAACAATGCTAGGCAAGCACTGTACCACTGAGCCGCACCCCAGCCCACTGTGTGGTCAAAAAACCAAACCTTTATGGAACTGCAGTTGATATGTGGTACCTTACATATATGTAGAGTTTCGACACCTGTCTACACCCGCGAAGCCATGAGCACCAGCAACGCGTAACCCTCTGCGTCTCCCCAGAACTTCCTTGCCTTCGCCCCCTCCCTCCCAGCCCCCAGCCCAGTGCACCTGCCTCCCTGGCAGGGGCGCCTCCTTTCCAGGGGCCATCCCATAATTACGTGTACCTCCTCCCATTGCTGGACAGCCATGTTGGTCCATTTCCGACCCAGCTAGGATGAAATCCTCACACATCCCATTCTCCACAAATCTGATTGCTTCCTTTAGGAAAGTTCCAATAGCAGTTGGGAATGCGGAGACTTTTGCAGCGATCTGCCAAAAGCTTTGTCACAGGGCTCGCTGGTGACCACATTCACTCTTACTTCGGTTTCTTTTCTTAAAAAAAGATTTTTTTTTAAAAAGAGAGAGGGACAGAGAGAGAGAGAGAGAGAGAATCAGTTTCATGGAGTTTTCCATGTGGCTTCCATTGCTCTGACACTTTGTTGCGTATGTGGTGCTGGGGTTCAAACCTATGTCCTTGTGCTGGCCAGACAAGCACTGTAACCACTGAGCCACCGCTCCAACCCCAAGTTGTATCTTTTTAATATTAAAAAAAAAAAGGTTAGCGGCTCAGCAGTTATGGCACTTGCCTGGCAGACACGAGGACGCAGGTTCAAATGCCAGCACCTCGTACACCACAAAGTGTTGGAGCAATGAAGCCGGATAAGAAAATAAAAGAGAAAAACCTTAAAAAAAAAGTTCACTCTCCAAACATGTTTCAGATGTTTCTGCTTCCATGTAATGGCTATTTTTGGAAAGGTCCGGCTGTGAAAGAAACCAACATTACCTCTTGCCTGGATCTTAAAGTGCGCAGAACTTTGAGGGAGTCTCGGGCAGAGCAGGCTGTGGGCCCCCAAAGCCCTCCCTCAGCTAACCCCCTTTCTGGAGTCAGCTGCATCAAGCGTGGCTCCACCCCTGCAGCTGCACAGAGCAGAGCGAGGCAGGACCCTCAGGCACAGGTTCTTGGGGAGCACAGGCAGTTTCAAGGCAGGCAGAGGTGGATTGGCAAGGTCGGAGAGGTGCAAACCTGTAAGAGCTGGCCACATCTGCTAGGTGCCCTCCACCCCCAGGTGAGGAATCTGAGGGGGCCTAGAGGAGGTGCAGCACTGGCTCAGGACCCCAGAGCTGCTGGGAGTGTCCCTCAGGGATGAGCACTCGCCTAGCACCGGTGGGACCCAGGGCTCAACTCCCAGCACTGCATACTGCGGGAGATGGAAAAAGGTCCCTAGCAGGCCAAGGACAGAGACGGAAACCGTGCCCGGCTCTGCTCAGCTCCCAGGTCACAGCTGTCCAGCGGGTGGTCTGGGTGCTCAGGGGAGCAGAGGACATGATTCATGATCCATGATTAAAAATATAAATGCACTTCTCAACAGGCGGGGCGGGTTTTATTTAATCCTGTGTTCTGAATGTTGGTGTTAACCCCAAATTCAGGTGTTGGAAGCTCCTCCCCAGCCACGGGTACGAGGTGGGGCCTTGGGAAGCAACTTAGCATCCTTGTCCAGTGGGCCAGAGGGGGCTTCCTGGCCCTTCTGCCTTGTGAGGACATAGCAAGGAGCCATGCGGAAGCAGGAGTCCTCTTCTGACTTCAGCCTCCAGGTCTGAACCATGGGCGTCCGTTCACCCATTAGCAGCCTCGGGTATTCTGGAAGGACAGTCGGCCTGGGTACGCAGCTTCATGGCAAAGTGGTATCTCAGTACCTGCGAGGCCCTGGGTTCCATCCCAGCACGCGAGCACACACGGTAGCTGTTGCATCAAAGCCAGGACTGCGGTGACGGTTTAAATTAGGGTACTGAGGGGTTTTCAGTCTTTTCTAAAAGCAAGGGACCGGGCTGGAGCCGTGGCTCAGTGGTTGGAGCGCTTGCCTGGCAGGTGCAAGGACGCAAGTTCAAACCCCAGCACTGTGTACACAACCACGTGTCCGAGGAATCAAAGTCACATGAAAAGCTAAATAAAGATTGCTTCTCTCTCTCTGTCTCCCTCTTTAAAAAAAAAAAAAAAAGGGTATTAATAGTACCCGCGGTGGTGGATTATATTTAGCAGAAATCAGAGGACAGTCTAAGTGGTCTGGGAGCAGGGGTGAAGGAGGGGCCTTGCTGCTCTGCCTTGACCCGGTGTGGTGGCAGCCAGGTAAGGTGGACTCACCTGGTCTCGAGGCTGCTGGTCCCCACCCTCAATCCTGAGTGCGTGCACATAATCGTACCCGAGATACGCGGTCACACACATGGACAGAAAGCAAGTCAGGCCCTGCCTTGCCAGCCCTGTGCCCCATCCTGGGCCTCCCCTCTCTCTGGGGAAGGACTAGGGTCACTGACCCCAGGGGTCCAGGTGCCCATGGCGAAGTGGCAAGATGGGGGTGGGAGGAGCGGGTGAGGGCAGAGCAGCGTTTGGCGGGTCTTGGGTGCCCTGTCTGCCACAGCCAGGTGGACCCCATGCTGGCCTTGCTGCCGCAGGGTCCTCGCCCTGCCGGGACCAGGCCCCCAGAGCAAAGCCACCAGCCTTGCTACTGCCTTTGATTGCCCTCTGCGCTACCAGTACCCGGGCAGGCCCGAGGCTGTAGCGGTTCCTGCGCTGTTGTCCTTCCCACATTCCTCCCTCCCTGGCTGCTGTCCCTGCGGTGCTCCGGCGCCTACACGGCCCGATTTCCTCTAACCTTTCCCCTGCTTGGGCCACTGTGCCATCGTGGCCAGGCCGTCTGCGGCTGGCTTCTGTTGTCTTCCTCACGCTCTGGGTCGGCCACCGCTCCAGCCTCTGTCTTTCTTTCCTGCCAGTACTGGAGATTGAACCCAGGCTTGCTCCACCCCTGAGCCGCTGCCCCAGGTGTTTTTATTTTATTTGAGAAGCGATCTCACTGAGCAGCTGGCTCAAATATGAATGTTTCTTTTCTCTTTTGTGTGCAGAAGGATAGCTTTTTTCTTTTAAAGAGTGAAGATTCTGGTGGGTGTGGTGGTGCACACCTATAATCCCAGCTCCTTGAAACACTGAGGCAGGAGCATTGCAAGTTTAAGGCCACCGCAGCAACTTAGCTTAAAATAAGAAATAAAAGGAGCTGGGGATGTGCTTCAGTGGTACAGTGCTTGCCTAGCATGAGCGAGGCCCTGGCTCCAATCCTCAGTACTGCAAAAATTAAAAAAAAAAATAAATAAAGCTTTTTTTTTTTTTTTGAACCAGGGATTGAACCCAGAGATGCTTAACCACTGTGCCACACCCAGCCCTTTTATTTGATATATTTTATTTTGAAGCAGGGTCTTGCTAGGTTGCTTAGGGCCTCACTAAATTGCCGATGCTGGCTTTGAACTCGTGAACCTCCTGTCTCAGTCTTCTGAGTCGCTGGGATTAGAGGTGTGCGCCACCACATCTGGCTAAGGTGTTTCAGACTATAGGACTTTAAAAAACACTTCCAGCATTATCTTGCAGATCAGCACCGCTAATCCTTTGGTGCGTGTGCATGTTTGATGGTTAGTCCTAATAAACACGTTGGTTGAAGACATCATGCATCATTATTTCAAAGTTACCGCAAGTGACGTATTTCTTGTCACTCTAAGTTTTGGGTTGAGTGTGCTCAGAACATGTGTGTTAGCCTACATTTGGGGACTCAAGAGAAAGAATCAATGTCAGGAAAAGACCCAAATACAAAGCACAAAGCCAGGCCAGGCTCAGCAACTAAGCAAGCCCCTAAGCTGCGTAGCGGGATCTTGTCTCAAAATAAAAAATAGAAAGGGCTGGGGATGTGGCCCAGTGGTTAAGTGCCCCTGGGTTCAATCCCTAGCGCGTGTGTGCACACGCACGCGCACACGCACACACACACACACACACACACACATGCACACACACGAGAAAATTGAAATCAGTCTCAGCGAGGTGAAGCTGAGGGACCGTGGGCAGGACCCCCAGGCTGGGGGGCGTCTGTGAACAGCGTGTGTGTTGCAGCAGCCACACGGTTACCGACACGCACCGCTGGGGAACCTCTGGCTTCACTTAGTGCGCCATCAGGGCCACGTCTATGTCCTGGTTCCAACCTGAGTTCCTGAAAGGCCAACCATGGGACCAGGACTGCAGGAAGTCTCGGGTTTAGGAGGTGGAGCCAGGATGTGTGGGTGGGAAGAGGCGCAAGTGCGACATGCAAGGACAGGACAGCAAGCCTGGGTAAATTATTGAACGGGTCACCTCTGGAAGACAGTAGCACAAACCTCGTTCTGGCCTTTTGCACACTGGCGTTCCAGTATTTACCCTGCTCCTTGAGGGCAGCTTGACTGGCCGCTGTCCAGAGTGCTTGCTGCCCCTCCACAGCCTGCCCTGCTGGGCATCGGCCGCATCTCTTGGTCCTTTTTAACAGTTGCATAATGCTCCAGTTTATAGCTGTGCTATAATTTATTTAATGAGCCTCGGATTCAGGGCTAGGTGGTGGCCCACTTTCCCTTTTTGAGCATCAGATGCACACCTCTGCTCATTTGCATGACAGTTATCTCCTTAGGTAAATTCCCTACCTTCTTCCTTTGCCCTCTGAAGCCATTGTGCCTGGTGTCCCCTGGAACATCCCCCTCTGACCTCTTTGGGTGCTGTGTTTCTCTTCCCTCTTTTTTTACTTTTTTTAAAGAGAGAGGAACAGTGAAAGAGAGAGAGAGAGACAGACAGACAGAAAGCGAGAAACAACTTTATTTAGTTTCTCAAGTGGCTTTTGTTGCTCCAAGACTTCTCTGTGTGTGTGGTGCTGGGGTTTGAACCCGTGTCCTTGTGCATGTCAGGCAAGCGCCGTCACTGCTGAGCCACCGGCCCACTATCTTTGCTGTTTTTCCTTCTGCGTGCATCCCATGACCGCAAGGGCTTCTTACTCCTGTGATGCTGACATGCTGATGGAGAGGACTGAAGCCACCAGGCTGCCGCGGCAGAGCCTGGGCGAGGGACCTCTGTGCCCACGCAGCTGTGCTCCTTGGTCACTGCGCCTCTCTCTTCTCTTCTGCAGGGCCCTGGTCTCTGTGCAGGGCCAGGAGCTGTGAACTCGCCCACGTTTTCAAGGAGCTCAGCCTCACCAGGCACTAAACAGGAAGACCCAAGGGGTTCTGGGTGTGTCTGCAGCGCCTGCCGGCTCAGGCATGAGGACGGGCCCAGTGGCAGGGCGACTGGCCTGGACGATCATGGGGGGACCCAGGGACACCCTGACCACTGTGGTGGCAAAGGAGACAGACAACAAGGAGCAAAGTGGTGTTGCAGAGGGGATGTGGGCAGAATGCTCCACTGGCCGGGTCGAGGACCTGTCGGGGAGGAAGGGACAATGACCCTGGGATGCACGGGGTCCCGATGAGGTGGGACAGTTGGGAGAGAGGAGGGCTTCAGAAGAACCCCTGCAGGCCCTATTGATCTCCTTAGCCAGCCTGGGCCTGGCCTCACCTACCCACATCTGCAGAGTGACCTCCCAAGAAGATTTCACAGTGAGGCTCCTGGCACCTGCTGGCTCCATCAGTGTTGGTTTTCACAGGGACGGGGACAGAGGCACAAAAGCTGTTGGAATTGCTAACAGTAACCACGGAAATTTCTTTTAGAAATGTGCATGTGTGTGTTTTCCCTTCGGTACGGGGATTGAATCCAGGGGCACTTGAACACTGAGCCACACCCCTGCCCATTTTTATTTTATTTTGATACAGGGGCTCACTAAGTTGCACAGGATGGCCTCCAACTTGTGATCCTCCTCCCTGAGCCTCCCGAGAAGCCGGGATTACAGGAATGCGCCGCCGCGGCAGGCCAGTCCCAGTAATTTCTTAGCTGCTCCTGGCTGCCCTCAGGGTGTCTGACTTAGGTCCACCTCTGCTGGAGGTTTCTTCTCAGAACCTTAGCTTGGTAAGTGCCCATGTCAGGGCAGAGCACGCTGGCCAAGTGCAGGCTGGGGGAAGAGCCTCGGGCTGCGTTGGGCCTGCCCGTGTGAGCTCAGGCCACCAGCTTGCCTGGGGCAGTCCCATGTCAGCCCAGGGTAAGGGGAACCAGGCGTGCGGAATCCTAGCTTGGCCTTCGAGGGAGAACAAATTGTACCTGTGTGGCGCCTGGCGTTCGACTGGCTGGGTCCACGCAGGGGACAGGTGCGCTGCCTCCTCGACTGATCTGAGAATGGGCCTGCGTCACCCCATTCCTCGCACCACGTTGGTTTCCTAAGGTTGCTGTCGTGAAGAACCACAGCCGGGCTGGCCTCCATCGCAGATGGTGCTGGAGGCCAGAAGCCAGGGCCCTGGGGAGGATCCGTCCCAACCTCCCCTGCAGGACCCAGGCGGTGGCAGCAGAACTCGTCTTCAGGTGGCCTTCACCCCGGGTGTCTCTGGGTCCAAATCCCCGCTTTGAGACGGCCCCGAGCCTGGCTGGGTTACGGGCCCACCCCACTGCCCTGCAACTTCATTTGAATCCATCATGTTTGCAATGACCACAGTGACACTCTGGGGTACCAGGGACGAACACTCAGGAATTTCATGGGGATGCAAACCAACAGTATCATTACCTCTTGTTCTTTCCCGGGGCACCACACCACTGAGCGACAGCCCCAGTCCTTTATTTTTGAGACAGCATCTTACCCAGCTGGCCTTGAACTTGCGATCCTCCTGCCTCAGCCTCCCAGGTTGCTGGGATTACAGGTGTGTGCCACAGGGACTACTGTTCCTTTGTCAGGATGTCTGGTCAGGTCGCTTCTTTGCCATACAGCCCTGGAGCACCAGGGTTCTATCTGCTCAGGGCATGCGTGGGTGCTCAGGTGGGTGGGCTGTGACATACGCCTGCCCGACCCCCAGGCTTGAGAAGCCAGAGGCCTGGGACTCAGCTCCTGGGGTGGGCACAGCACCTGGGCTCTGAGGCCAGCAGGAAGCAGAGCCTGCCCCACCAACACCAGGGTCAGGGCTCTGTGTTTGTGGCTCACCTGGGTGACCGCACAGATGGTCCAGAGACTCAGCAGGAAGTTTGATGCCCCTGTCTGCCGCCTTTTTTTTTTTTTTAAGGAGAGGGAGAGGGATAGTGAGCGAGATAGAGGATCAATTTTATTTGGTTTTCATGCGGCTTTCTCTGCTCCGACACTTCGTTATGTATGCGGTGCTGGGGTTCGAACCCGCATCCTCACGCATGCCAGGTGAGCTCCGTAACCTCTGAGCCACCGCTCCAGCCCCTGCCACCTTTCTTTGCAGATGCTTTTCAGCCTCTACTTTGGCCCTGGGGGTCCTGGTCCCCCAGAAGCTGTTCACTGTGGGTCCACGACATTCCAGGGCCTGAGCTTCACAGGAGCTGAAGCCGCTAGACGTTCCGGGACACCTGGCCGGTTCTGCTGGGGAAGCTGCCCCGGCGGGCACGTCGTTTTACATGGGGCCAAGTCTTATTCAGATGCCACCCTCAACAGAGAAGGCAGCCAGGCGTGTCAAGGCCAGTGGCCTTGAGGACCTGAGTTTGCTCTGACCACAGGAGGGTCTGTTCCACCACGCCCTGGGTGGAGTGGCGGCCTGTGTCTCCTCCCTGCTCCACCCAGTTCCTCTGGGCTCTTTCCTACCCCTGGAGGCTTGTGCCATTTATTTCTGGTGGCTGGGGACTTCTCCCCCAGTTCATCATGTGCCAGGCGTCACTGCGCGGCCCGCCCTTGAGGGTTCAGAGGGGTCAGAGGGCGTGGCCTCCCGTACTTCCCCACCCGTGGCCTTGGCCACTGCTCTCAGCACCCTCTGTAATCACCTTCTATTACTTGGCCCACCAGGTGCCCGGTTCTGTTGGCCTCACTCTACCTGAACAATTAGAAACACGGGGACGGCGCCCCCTGCAGGCCAGGAGATGTTCTCACGGTGCCGGCTGATGCCTGTACCTGGTACAGGAGGCCCGGGTGCCCTTTCTGGGTAATGAGGCTAATGGCAGACGTCACAGGGTACTTGCTAGGGACTGTGCTGCTGGGACCCCAAGGAAGCTGAAGCCTGCCGGGTGGAAGCATCTGCCCATTAGCACAGGTCGAGTGGGGTACGGAGCGGGGCTCCAAGCCCGGGCAGTTCCCAAGCATCCCAGGGATGCCAAGGGCCACCAGCATGCTGGGGATCGAGGCGTTTGTCCCCCAAACTCAGGCTGACACTGAATTCCCAAAGTCAAGGTTAGCAGAATTTGGAGGTAGGGTCTCAGAGGCGATGACTTAGAGGGAGTCATCAGGGGGTACCCGTGACACAGCAGGAAGAGAGAGCCAAGCCCCCTGTGCTGAATGGCCCCATGAGGCCCTGCACCAGTGAGGCTCTGCAGAGCCTGCAGCGTGGAGCCCCTCACCAGATCAGCCCTCGACCTGGGCCTTGCCAGCCTCCAGAAATTTCTTTTCCTGGTCTGTGTTATTCAATTAGAGCACAAAAGTGGACTAAGGCATACAGTGATGCTAAGATACAATCCAGAGAGGGCACAGAAGGAGCTCGTGGGTGATACAGGGAGAAGGCTCAGGTGCATGTTGGGGTAACGTGGGGTCCAGGGGTGCTCCAAGCCTCTGCCTCAAATGCAACCCCTGGAATAATCCCCTTGTTCCAGCTTTACTTGTGCTAGGAAAGTGCTCTGCCACTAAACTAAAGCACCAGCCCCTATAGTTGAGTTTTGAGACAGAGTCACAGTAAGTTGCCCAGTCTGGCCTTGAACTTCCAATCCTCCTGCCTCAGCCTCACAAATAGCTGGGATGGTAGATGTGCACCACTGCACCCAGCAGTGATTCTATTTTGGATGCTTCTCTTCAAACACCAGGCATTTTTTTAAAAGTCCAATTTGACTTTTATTTATTTGTTTTTATTTTTTAAAAATGTAAAAATTATTTGTAATCTTTTTTTTTTTTCAGTACTAGGGATTGAACCCAGGGATGCTTAAACACTGAGAAACCCTGCCTGTTTTTAAATTTTGAGACAGGGTCTCACTAAGTTGCTCAGGGCCTGGCTAAGTTGCTGAGGCTGGCTTTGAACTTGTGATCCTCCTGCCTCAGCGTCCTGAGCTGCTGGGATTATAGGTGTGTGCCACCGCACACCTCCAATTTGCCACATAATCCTGGGAAGCACAGCATCTCTGAACTGGAGCTCCAGGAAGTCCAGGCGGGCACCTCAGGCTGCCTGCAGCCAGGCCCTGCATGTGCGCAAAGCGAGGGAGCAGCGGACACACCTGGCTTCTGGTCCACCTGGGCCTGGCCCTTCAGGAGAATGCGCGCTCTTTAGTTGAACCAGAAATTGGCATCGGGTGACACGCGTCTTCAAGGAACAGGTTTGACGATGACATCAAGCCTGCGCTGAAGAGCAGGAAAGTCAGGTCTCCGTGGCTTTCATCTGTGTGCATGGCTTGTCCTGTGCACGACCATTTCCTGGACGGCAAGAAGCCACGGGTGTACCAGAGCGCTGCATGCTTTGAGAACCTGCTCTTGGGGCGACAGTGACCGCAGTGCAAGGTCTGGCCCCGAACCTCCACTGGTGCCAGGCAAGGTGGGCACTGTTTGTACATGTGATATGGATGTGCTGAGCTGTGAAGGTGGCAGAGGTGGGGTGCAGCCTTGCCCGGTGGACAGACTGCTCTCATGGGCTCGGGGGCTATGGAAATCTCCCTGGTTCCTCATTCACTCAAAACCTTCAGCCCTAGGAAGCCCCCTGACCTTGGTGGAGAGGCTGGCTCTGCACCTGGGCTTCCCCACCCTGGCCACCACATTACAGCCACCTGGGAACTTAGATCAAAACACCAGCTCAGTCCTACCCTGCGCAGAGAATCAGATCTGGGCTTCGGGGCAATCTCTGCTTGACTTCAACCCAGCAGCGGTGTTTTCAAGAGCCCTGCGTGCTGCGGACTCCTCTCTGCTCTGGCTCCTCCCCCGGTACTTCCCAGCACCCCTTGCAGCTGGGTGGCAGCATGTGTCAGCTCTTGGCCCCCAGCTCTCTTGCTCTCCTAGGGTCCCTGCTGTGACGAGCAACAGGGTTGCTTTGCTTTATTACTTTGTTATAAGGGAATCCTGCAGCAGGTGTGCAGCTCAGCCTATACCAAGTGCTATTCCAAGTGCCATGTTCAGAGATGACAGGCGACAGAGCCTCCAGAGTGGTAGGCAAGTGCTCCATCACCGAGCCACAGCCTCAGCTCTTCTATTTTGAGACAGGTCCTCACCAAATCAATGAGGCTGGCTTCCAAATTCTGATCCTCCTGCCTCAGCCTCCTGAGCTGCTTGGCTAGAGGCCTGGGCCAGTGCCCCGCTCAATGCTTTCTTCCCACTGTTTGTGTTTTCTTTCTCTTTCTTTCTTTCTTTTTTTAAAGAGAGGACAGTGAGAGAGAGAGAGAGAGAGAATCAATCTTTATTGAGTTTTTCACATGCCCTTCGTTGCTCTGACACTTAGTTGGGTACGTGGTGCTGGGGTTTGAACCTGTGTGCTTCACGCATGCCAGGCAAGCCCGGTAACCGCCGAGCCACCGCTCAGCGCGTCTATTTCCTGATGCCCTCTGAACGCGCTTTGCTTCGCGTTCCCCATTCTCTTGTTAGCTTGCTCTCTACAGTTCTGATTTTCTACCCAAGAGGGGAAGCTGGAGAGCTCCTGAGTCTGAGGTCACTCTGTCTTGCAGTGGTAGTCACATGGCAGCCTGTGGCAGGGCCTGACCACAGCGTTCGCAGTGACCAGGAACGGGCTTATTCTGGTGACTGCATCATACAGCTGGCCCCACATGGCTTGCATAGGAAGCCACTTGGCATTGACAGGAAAGGGAACCTTACAGTGGCTTCTGCCTCATCCACCAGGCCGGCTGGGCCCTGAGACTAACCTGTGTCCACAGCACATGCAGTCCCTGGCAACTGTCGCGCACTGAGCCGGAGCTCCTGTGTCTCCGCCACCAGCCGCACCTGTCCTCAAAGCTGCCCATCAACCAGCCTCCTGCACAAACCCTTTTATTCATTCCTTCATGCTGTGGGTGCTGGGGATGGAACCCAGGGCCTTGCCCTGGCTGAGCCTGCACTCTACCACTGAGCCGCCGCGTCCCAGCCACATCGTGTTGCATGAAGGCGCCCCTCCGCTCCCAAGGGCTCCTTGCACTGTGCCCTCCCACGTGGGACCTTGGCTGCTCTTTCTGTGGTCCCTCTGGGGGCAGTGCCAGTGGCTCGGGCCCGGCCTCCTGGTCCCCCGTTTAGGTCCAGCACCAAGACCAGCACTCTTCCCTTCGCTGGGCTTTTCCAGGAAGGTTGCGCGGGGTTGGACGTCCGCTCTTTTCTGACCGGTGTGCATTTCCACGTACCCAGCAAGCTCCCTCCCTGGGCTGCCTCGGGGTTCCACGGCAACTTTCATCTTCAGATGCGACCTCACTGAGAGCTGCTACACATGGGTGACCACGTGGCAGCCCAGGAATCAAAGATCCCGCCCCCCATATTTCTGAGCCACGGGTGCTCCAGGGAACCCTGGTGCCGAGCCCGCTCTGAGGAAATGCTGTTCCTGCATGCAACGCTTCCGACTCCAGACATGTGGGTTCCTGCACCAAACAAGCCCTGCAGCTCGATCCTGCTCCTGGTGACCTGGCCTGAGAACCGACCCTGCATGAGAAAGGTGCAGCCCTGTGAGCCCCGCTCCCCCGACCCCCGCAGGTGCCAATTGGGAGCCCGGTCCTCCCCTGCGGGTTCACAGAGCTCCGGAGGACTTCGCTTGTGTTGCTGGAGTCAGGTGTTTCCAAAAAGTGGGCACAGGGCATGAAGCGGCCAGGCGTCTCCTGAACTTGCCGCCCTGGGCAGCTCCAGGCGCTGAGCCCCGGGAGCTCTGGGGAGCCTGTTGTTAGAAGGCCTTCGAGATCTCAGTCCCTGTCCTTCCCAGGTGCTGGTGGCTGGGGCTGGAAGTGCCAACCCTCTGCTGAGGGGCCAGTCCCCAGGCTGGGCGCCCCCCTCCAAGGCTGAGGCTCCTTACGAATAACAAAGCCCCCCATCAAGGAAACCCCGAGGGAGGGCACTGGAGCTCTGCAGGACACAGGCTGCCCAACCTGGCCGTCCAACCTGCACGAGGTTTCCGTGAGGCCCTGGAGTGGGTCTGTTTGCTCTGGCAGCAGCCAGCGGCCAGCCTGGCCTCTCGGTGTGGGCTCTCCGTGTGGCACACCATGCGCCCCTCTCATGGGGCTTCAGGCTGGTGGAAAAGCCCGCATCTGCTGTCCTGGTCAACACTACTAGGAGCCTCAGGAGGCAGAGGACAGCGCCCAGTGCCAGGGGACCTTTGCTTGGACCCCGGCCCCTGGGCTCTAGGAACTGCACCTTCTCCCCCATGTCCCTGGTTGGTGTGTGCAGCAGCCCCTGCACAACCCTTGATGAAGTGACCTTCGTTCTTCCGAGAGCATTTCCAGAGACATCTGATAAGGGCGCTGCCAGCTTGAACCTTGTGAATGGCTGTCCTGGGCCCTGACGGCAAGAGAAAGAGGAAGGGAGCTAGATGGCATCTTGCTGGAACAACGGCCCCACCTCTGCCTCTTCCATGGAGCTGGTCCAGACAGCCCATCCTCACTAGCGACCCTGCAGGAGCTGCTGAAACCCTCCCAGGTCATCAAGCTCGCCACGTAACTAGTAGACTAATGAGTAATAACTAAGGCCATGTGGTGTCCTCCGCCATGGGGCTTGCCCAAGGTCACAGGCATGGATGTGCAGGCCACATCCTGCAGAGGTGACACAGGCAGGCAGACTTTCCTGTCCCCACGGCACCCATGGGGGCCAGGGGATGGTGGGCAGGGCTGACCTTGCAGCCAGTGGTGGCCCATTGGGACACAAGATGGTGGTAGGTGCTAGGGCTGGGGGGTGGGAAACTGAGGTGGGTGACAAAGGGCTGGCGGGAGGCTGGCAAAAGGCTGGCACGAGGCTGGCCTTCAGCACTATCCAATACAAAGCTCCAAGTGCTGCCTTTAGCCACAGGCCTCACAGCACACTGTGGAAGGTTCTAGAACCACTTCCCACTGGCAGGTGGGGAACACGTGAGAAGACACAGTAAAGTGGTTATGGCAGTGGTGGCCCCTGATGGGAGCTGATGTGCTCAGCAGGCCTTAAATCCCTTTTCTGCCCCCCCTCCACCACTGGGGGGTTTGGTAGCAGCAGCCATGGGCCTGGGGCCAACCGAGGCAAGGTGTGCAGCCTAGAGGAGCAAGGACAGCCGGATGGACTTTGAGCCAGCCAGTGCTGGCCAGGTCACTAGAAACGTACCAGAACTTCCCAAGTGGCCGTGTAGAGGGCCCTCCACACGGGGGCTGTGCCGCCACTGCCTGCCCAGGGCCGCCACCCATGGCAGCTCCAGCAGCTCTTCAGGCCAGAGGGCACAGTGGGGCAGGGGCAGGCCAGTGACCCACAGGCCCCTGGGGGCAGGGCTGCACTGTCTGCTCATTTCCAGAGCTCAGGGTAACTTCTGGAGGAAAGCACTGGCCAGGGGAGTCACCTGGGAGCCCCAGCCCCACACCCGCTCCCCACGACCTCCCTCGATCCTCCTGCTGGGTCCCTCGGTCACCTGCTTCCTCCCAGCCGCCTGTCTGTCCACACAGAAGCCCAGGCAGCCTGCGCCCTCCTGGGTTGTCTGTGCTGCCAGGATCAAGTCCTGGACGCCCTGTGCCCTCTGCTCCGCTCCGGTTCCTGCGGTGTCACGCCCCCAGAAGGTGCCGCCCTGTCCTGGGGCCTCGGCCTGCCCTGGCCACCACTAAGCTGTGCACATTGTCCTGTGCTGATGGTGACCATGACTTCCTCTGGACCAAGAGGCAAAAGGACCTGAGCGACGGCTGCCCTGCCCATCACCAGGGTGGGTGTCGGATGACTCAGAGGAGGGCTTGTGCTTGTCATTCCGGGAACCCAGCTGCGCCTCCCCAGTCCTCGGTGTCCAGTCCCGGTGGGTGGAGGGCTGCCGGGAAGGCCACTTCCTCCTCCACAGGCACCCAGCTTGGGGCCCCTCCTTGCCCTGGGAGGCTGGTAAGAGGGCACTTGGGTCGAGACCTCCTAGCAGGCACGCAGGGCCTCTTGGGAACAGGAATAGCTTTCATTTTTATTTTGTGCAGTTCCGGGTTCCAGAGGGCTTACCACTGAGCTGCCTCCACAGTCCAGTCCTTTCTATTTTATTTTGAGACAGGGTCTAAGTTGCTGACCCTGGACCTTGGATCCTGCTGCTCAGCCTCTACATCGCTGAGCTTGCAGGCCAGGGGTGACACTGGTGCTTCCTCAGTGCTGGCTTGGCCATCACGGCAAACGCGGTGCGATCTCAATGGTATTGATCCGGAGAACCGTCTGCGGCACCACGATGACTGGAAGGGGCAGAAGACACGTCACATGCTCGGCCAGGCTGCCCTTTCCAGTGGGCTCTGCCTGGGCTAGGCCTCCTGGCTGCCCCAACTCTGGCCACCCCACTTGCTCCCTGGCTACCTCTGCAGATGCGGCTGCAAGGCAGAGGCCTTGGGGCACAGTGCCTGCTCCTGCCCATGTGTGCTTTGGTTTCTGGACCACATGGGTGACAGTCCCAAGTGCATATTCTGTGACTGCCTGGGAGTGTCAGAGGGACGGGGAGGCTCCTGCCCCAGGACACACGATTATCCCCAGTACTGGCAGCTGAGCGAGCAACTGCTGTCCTAACAGCTGCAGGCGACACCACTGACAGGATTCTGATTCTGTGGAGGCTCCTGCAAGGTGGGTCTCCCGTCTGGTGGTGAATGAACTGCTGGGGGGCAATGCCAGGCACCCATGATTGGAGGAGGCAGGGTGAGCGCACTGGGACAGCTCCCTGCCCACGCAGGCACCTGCTACCACACCCCGTCCCCTGGGCACAACACCCCCTGCGGCAGCCCTTCCTCCTGCCATCATCTGGCCCACTGCCCAGGACGACTCCCACCGACCTGCGGCAGCCAGCCCACACTGTCACCTGTGCTCCCTCTCTGTCCTCTCCTGTGGCTGTCTGCCCCTTGGGTAAGCATGTGGCACCTGGGGATGAGGCCAGCACCCTCTACTCTACCTTGCCTTGCCTCCAGCAGCCTCCTGTGTCTCCTCCCTCCCATGTGGCTAAGCTCCTGTCACTGCTGCGGTCCTGACCTGGGCAGCTCCACAGGACTCCCTGCCTGGCAGGGCCACCCTGTCCCCTCCTGCTGTCCAGTCCCCTTGCTTGAGCTCTGCCCTCCCCACCCTGTGTGGGTGGCTCCCTCCACAGCTCCTCCCCCTGGCACCAGCAGCCCTGGCCTCCCCTTCTCTGGCGCCCTCTGGCGGCCACGGACCAGGGCGTCTCCCCAGGCAGCTTGCTGGGCCTCCCCCAGGCGGTGGCCTCTTCATCCTCTTCTGTTTGCCCTACTGTCACCCCTTCTCCAACAGAAGCTTCCACACTAATTACAAGCTGCCAGGCTTGGCCGGCCTCACACCCCTTCCAGCTGCCTCTGTGGCCCCCTTAGAGGATGCTGGGCTTGGCCTCCCCTCTACCGCTGGTGTTTTCTTACACGGGTTTAGGTGGGGCTGCGATGTGCTCGGGGTCGAGCCCGTGCCTAGTGCACAGAGGACTTGACGTGACATCAGGAGGCTACACCACTCCACCACCCTCCCCTGCCCGCATCCCTCCTGCAGAGGGTCCAGGGCGCCCTTCCACACATGCGCATGGTGTGCGCTCACAGCGTGGGGTCTGCCCACCACCGAGGCTCGTGAGATGGTGCTGCCCTGCGTTCCCTGCACGCAGCGTGACCCTCCACCGGGAGGGGAGCCATGTCCAGTCTCCATGGTGGATGTGGGACCTGCTTCCACACGACCCAAGATGCCACCAATGCCCTCAAGTATCGCGTGGTACCATGTTGCGTGTACCGGTCAATGGAGGGAAAGCTCGGCCATGCTCTGCTCAGGGCCCTCACCCCACACCCTAGCCCTGTCAGTCGGGACCGGCCTCTCCTGGCCTCACCAAAGGGAGCGGGTGCAGCCTCCTGAGAACTGCGGCAGGGGGAAGCATGGCGGGTGCAGGCACCGCGAGGCCGACTCTCACTTACTTTTTTTCTTCCTGAAGTTTTTCCTTTTCTTAAATTTCATGTTGATTTTAGGCCATGACTCTGTCTTCTCAATGACTGTGGCTTCAACTCGAACGAGATCTTTTCTAGAAGGGAAATAGCCATGCATCTTCTTTTTTTTAGGCAAATGGCGTAGGATTTGTGTTTTTAAATTGGCTTTCGCAATAGTGAATCATAAAGAAACAAAAAAGGGAGATACATTGAATGCAAGCGTCCAACGAAGCACAGTGTGTTTTGAACAATGGTGGAAATGGCCTTTCGTTCTGTGCCCTGATGCTTTCCCCAACGGATGGCATAAAATGGTTGCTAGGCTGAACAGTGGCTGTCGTTCAACTTTCAATTTTTTTTATTAGTTGATTGCCATGTGTCTCAAAAATTTTAAAAATCTTACTAACACTTAAGTAAAATTCCTACAAAGAGAAATCCTAAAGCCCAGTTTTATCTTCCTGATTATGAAAGTGATGTGCGGGGACTGGAGCGGTGGCTCAGTGGTTACAGTGCTTGCCTGGCATGCGTGAGGATGTGGGTTTGAACCCAGCACCACGTACGCCGTGAAGTGTTGGAGCAGTGAAAGTCACGTGAAAAACTAAATAAAATTGATTCTCTCTCTGCCCCTCTCTTTACCAAAAAAAAAAAAAAAAAAAAAAAGAACAAAACCGCGACATGTGTGGGCGTCCTGAAAACCGTACAGAGTACGCAGAGCTCCTTCCGTGGAGTCAGTCCTATTTTTACTCTACTTTATTCTATTGCTGTTATTACTTTTTGTGGCACTGGGATCAAACCTAGACCCTCACACATGCTGGACGGAGGTGCCAGCCACCAGGAGCCACACCCCAGTCCTTCTGAGGCAGGGTCTGGCAAGTGGCCGAGGCTGGCCTCATCTCCTCCTCCCTCTGCCTCCCGAGTAGGGGGTACTGCAGATGTGCACCCCCACACCGGCTTCCAGTGAATCTGAGGCCTGCGCAGTGTGACGGATTGGTGAATGGGCCAGCGTCTGGCCTGGAGTCTTCTCGTGAAACACTGAACACCATGCACTGTCCCCACCTGGCCCCGCCCCGTGGGTGCAGTCTGCACACCCAGCCCTCAGGGTTAACGTTACCCAAGGAGCGGCTTGCCCACAAGCGTGAAGTTGTCCGCCCCAACCAGCAGGACCTGAAAAGTCAAGCAGGGGCACTCAGTCACCGGCTGTCACCACCAAGTAGCACACAATCTGCGGGAGCAGGAGCTGATGCAAACACCTCACAGAAAGCGCAAGCACTGGTTACCGGGAGGGAAAGTGTGGGCCGGATCTGCCAGCAGCTGACCATGGGGCAGCGCTGGACAGTGGGCGGGACCACAAGGGGGGGCTCTACCACAATGCCTGGGCACTCGGAACGACAGTGGGGTGGGACCACAAGGGGTCCTCTACTGAAATGCCCCATCCCTTGGAAGCAGTGCAGGTAAATCTGATCCAGATGATAGTTGAGCTCCTTGTGTCCAAACTGTGATTTAAGACTTTAAAATGCGGTGCCTGGGATTGGTCTTGGGTATCACACGGTAGTCACGGGGTCACTGAGCTGCACCCCAAGCTGTTATTAGAGAGCAAACAGCTGTGCCGCAGCGTCTGGGGAAGCAGAGGCCCCGGCCCTGGTAACAGCACCAAGATCCAGCCAGCTGCACTCTCAGAGCGCGAGGCTCCACACAGGCCGTGAGCGCTTACACAGGGGTCGCCACGCCAGGGGCAAGGGAGCACACCCACGTTCCTAGGGCAACAGCATTGGCATCAGATGTTGGACGACTTGACTGATCAGAAAAATCCAGTCATGCTAACGTTCAGTGTGTGAACAACGTGTATGACAAACAGCAGAAGTGAATGTTTTTTGAGCTAATTTCAGCACAAAGTACCCTCTGCTACTAGATTTTCTAACTTATCTAACACAATCGACATTAGATGAGGGTTTTGTTAATAGTGTACAGGGCTGGAGTGGTGGCTCAGTGGTTACGGTGCTTGCCTACCATGCACGAGGACCTGGGTTTCAACCCCAGCACCACATACACAAATGAAGTGTCGAAGCAACGAAAACCAGATGAAAAACTAAATGAAGTTGATTCTCTCTCTCTTTCCCCCTCTTTAAAAAAAAAGTATGTTGTCCTCGGGTTCCGCATGGGTGGAGGCATCTAATCAACTGTGAGCTGAAACATTTGGGCACAGCTGTTTCTGTACTGAACACACAGGCTTCTGTCATCAGCCCTAACAGTGCAGCGTGACAGCTACGTACACGGCATTCACACTGCTAGCGTTACAGGTCACCCGGGGGGCTGCAGACGCCTGCAACCCCAGGAACTCAGGTGGCTGAGGCGGGAAAGCCCCACGCTCGAGGGCAGCCTGGGCACCTCGGGGAGACCGTCTCCAAATCAAAAACACCAAGGGCTGGGCCGCAGCTCAGTGGTACGGCACTTGTCTAGCTGTGTGAGGCTGACACTCAATTCCCCACGCTGCAGAAAACCCAGACAAAACCCAGACCAGCACTGGCTGCAGGTCACACACGTTCACAAATGAAGGAAAATCCCTGCCCCAAACGGCGTCAGAGCCGCAGCTGAAGGCAGATGCACTGGTCAGCTGCGGGACCACGCCATCCCGGCCGCGAGCCAGGTGCATGGAACCGGAACCCAGGCAAGGCCAAAGCTGATGCTGGGCGGGAGCCCTTACCACAGCCCTGCCACTTTCCCACGAGCAGGGGGAAGGTCACCCTCCCCCACCCCCAACAGGGAGCAAACACTCCTCGTGGGGATCCGTCAGTGACACTGCAGGCACCATCATCCTGCTCCACTGGGCCAGGCGCTGTCCTCGGAGCGGGGTGGCCTACGCCACCCTCCCTGCCTGTGCCCTGCCCGTGTACCCTGCGCACTTGGTGGCAAAGCCTCACCTTCTCCAATCGGATCCTCTCCCCGCACTCGACGTCCAATTCATTGTGAATTAGAATCAGGTCCTCGGAAGTCACTTTCCACTGGTGGCCGGCGAAGTGCACCACGGCGAAGAGCCGTCCGTACTGGCCCGTGGCGATCAGCTCGTTCACCTTCCTCACGACCTCTGGGGAGAGTGGCAGTCACCCCACCTGGAAAGGCACGGGTGGCCCTTGCCCCCATCCCCGTCCCACAGCACGGGGATGCAGAGCAGCTGGGGCACTGGCCAGGGTGGGTGCCTGGTGAGGGGGCTCACTGTGGGCAGCCTAAGCCCACCTCGCCCCTCTGCAGGCACAGGTGCCAGGCAGGGGTCAAGCTGCTGCTCCCAGGAGCACTGGCATCTCGGCATGTGGCGTTTACAGACAGTGGTGTCCCCAGACCCCAAAAGCACCAAACTGCCTCTGTTTCTACAGCCCCAGGGTGGGGATGAGCAGACGCAGGTTCGAACCCCAGCACCACGCATGCAACAAAGTATCAGAGCAATGAAAGCCGCATGAACAACTAAATAAAATTGATTCTCTCTCTCTCTCACACTGTCACTCTCTCTTAAAAAAAAAAAAAAGATAAAAAGAAAATGAGGACTCCCACCACGCTACGCCCTGAAGCACCTGGGCTCTGAAACCCTGCTCTGTGGCAGTGGCCACCTCAACTGCTGGCCAGAGCAGAGTGCTGGGTGCCGTCCCCTTGACTCCCTGTGACCTTTACCTGTGTGGTGTCTGGTCTCCTCAACTGGGTCTGGCAGGACAATTTCTGGCCAAGGTGGTGAGCTCAGGGATGTTTTAGGGACGTATCTGCGAAAACATTTCATAAATGCGTAGCACGTGCATGTGAAAGGCGGCTCCATGTGAGGGACAAGGATCCGACCCCGACGAGGCCTCACGTTCCCAGGTACCTGCTGGAGGCCAGCGCTCCTCTCCCACGCACAGGGCACCCGGGTGCTGGGTGAGCACGGCTGGGTGTTATGGTGCAAACCTGCCGCTGGGGGGAAGTGGGGCTCCTGCAACAGCTGCACCACCTCTTTTCAGGACCCCACCTCTCAGGTGAAACACCAAGGACAGGTCTCCTACATGCCCCTTCGGCAGGAGTGCAAGGATGCCAAGATGGCGGACAAGACAGGGTGACAAGACATCAAGTCGCTGCTACGACCGTCCTCCCACCACAACTCCTGCCACCAGTCACAGGTTCAGGATTCTAAAACAAGCAATGGGAGTGAAGGGGGAAAGGTCTGCCATCAGGTCTGCTGGGGAAGAGGACAGCCACTCAGCACACAAGACAGACTGCCGCCCTTGGGGCCTCGTGCCTCTCCCTTGCTTGACCGCTCTGCCCTGCCTTACGGCTGCCACTTCCACCCTCACCGTCAACAGAACTGTTCTGTGCCTGTTCCTTCTGTGTGTCCTAATCGATCCTTTGTTTGGGACACCAAGGACCTGGGCTCCACCTGAAGACCTCAACAATAGCACCTGGGAGCTGCGAGGCGTTTCACTTGGGTGGTGGTTGACTAATTACCAGTCATGGGAGTTCTAAGCCTTCCACTGCACAGGAAAACATGCCAATGTCCAAGCCCAGGATGGGACACCAATCTGAAACCAACAGACATTTCCCAGCCTGCCTCCTCTCAGAGGAGCTAGGAACACCAGCTCCATGATCTGCGGCTGGGCAGTGCCCTGGAGGAGCTGATAGGACCCCTTCTCTAAAAGTCTCTGCCCCAGGTGACATTTGGTCTCCTCCACTGGGTGTGGCAGTGCCCAGAGGAGCAAGGTAAAGAGAACAGTACAGGAAGATGGAGAAAGGCAAGCCAGACAGGGCTTTTCACATGGGAGACCGGGAAACGCCTCTTGGGATTTCTTCCTATTTTCCAGCTTCTGAGAATCACAGAGCCTCCTCTCCGTCCTGCCGCTGGGAATTCCGGCGTCATTCATTCATTCGTTCATACAGGCACACACTGGCAAGTGAGCCCAAGGGGTACTGAACCACTGAGCTCCATCCCAGGTCTTTTATTTTTTATTTTGAGGCAGGGTCTCGCTACGTTGCGGAGGCTGGCCTCACCCTTGCGCTCCTCCTGCCTCAGTCTCCCCTGCAGCCGGGATCCCGGACCTGCGCCTGTTGCTTTAACTGAGAGACACACCAGGTGCTGTTATCAGCCCTAGCTGCTCTGCAGCGCCGAGGACCCAACCCTAACCCTTGTCGCGAAAGCTAAGCGCGAGCTCGGACGATCTGCGACGCACGCGTTCCGACTTAGGAAGACCGCGGGGCAGGCGAGGGGCAGAGTCGCCGCGGCACGTTCCGCTCTTACCCTGGGGGAAACGACGGGCTCTGCGAGCTGAGTCTCCGCGCGGCGGGCCCGAGCGAGGCTGCGGGAAGAAGAGAGCGCGGTCACCCGCGAGCAAGCGCACGGGGGCTGCGCCCGGTGCCCCCCGCGCGTGGCGGCCCGCCCGTCCCCCGCGTCGCCGGCCGCCCCCTCCCTGCGCCCTGTCCCCCGCGCCTCACCCGCTCCGGGCCGCGAGGGCGTCAGGACGCTGCGGCCGCACGCCAGCGCCAGCCGGCCCAGCGGGCGCGCGAGGGCCACGGCCGCCGCCATCTTCCCGCGCCGCGGCCGGAAGCGGAAGCGGAAGCGGACGCGGCGCGGACCGCGTGCGTCGACGCAGCGGCTCGGCAGGAATCGCGGACCCGGCGCGGCAGCGGCCCGGCGCAGCTCGGCCATGGCCTCGGCCGCGGTGGAGAGCTTCGTGGCCAGGCAGCTGGACCTGCTGGAGCTGGAGAGGGACGCGGAGGTGGAGGAGCGCAGGTGGGCGCCGTCGGGAGCCGTCCGTGTCACTGACCGGCCACACGTTGTGCCTTGCTCGGTGTCAGCGTCGGCCCAGAGACAGGCGCAGGCCGCAGCGGAGGACGCGGGGGTCACCTGGCGGTCGTCAGCCGCAGGCTCCTTGATTCCATCCTTGGCTTGCATTAGGCTGTCACGGTTACACGCGCAGGGGACCCAGCCTAGGGAGGGATCCAGGCGGCCCGGGTTCCGAAGGCAGAGGCACTGCGGGTGGGCAGAGCTGTCAGGGTGCAGGAACTTGCGCTTGGCCGGGGTCTGATGGCAGCAGCTTCACAGCTGGCGGTGGCAGGGCCAGCTGGAGGTCGCAGGTTAGAGTGGGCCGGGAGATATCACGCTCCACTAAGGCCCAGGACAGAGCTCCCGAGCGTCATTGCTGTGGAGCCTGTGACAAGCGGCCAGGTGATGGGGTCAGGGTGCCACCGTCCTGGCCCGGGGCCTCCTCCTCTTGTGGGTGTCAAGGGAGGGGCCGAGTCCTTCGGTGGTCTGGTGCGTTAGGTAAGCACTGGGCTGGCTTTTCCTGTGTGAGTGTGGTACAGCTGCGCATCCTGTGCCTCTGCTCGGCTTGATAGTTTTAGGGTGCTCATTCATTAGCATGGAATTTATTGATCAGTTTACACCATACAGTTGTTCCAGGCAGGTGGAACTACCTCGGCATTTGAACTCAGACTGCAGCCGATTACGGCAACCTCTGCTTTAAAAAATGTGGTAACAGAGGTGTAGGTGCAGCCTGAGAGCTGGTGTCCTACACCACAGAGTCACTCAGGCCAGGCACAGCCTGAGAGCTGCTGTTCCACACCCTGGAGTCACTCGGGGCGGGTGCAGCCTGAGAGCTGGTGTCCTACACCACAGAGTCACTCAGGGCAGATGCAGCCTGAGAGCTGCTGCTCCACCCCATGGAGTCACTCTGGGTGGGCGCAGCCTGAGAGCTGCTGTCCACACCATGGGGTCACTCAGGGCAGGTGCAGTCTGAGAAAAGTAGGCGTGGAGCAGCTGGATGGTGCGGGAGCGGTCTGGAAGGAGGTGTGGTTGGCTAGAGAGCGGGGCTTGTTCTGGGGATCCGCTTGCCTGCGGTGAGACGCGCAGACCTCTGCGCTTGGCAGGCACCGGTCTCTGTAACCCTCGTGCCAGCCCTGCAGAGCAGATCGCTGTGCCTCCTGTCCCGTCCAAGGAGAGCTGCGACGGTGAAGCAGCTTCCCAGGGTGGCGTGTGCTCAGCCTTCTGCCTCCAGTGCAGCTGTTCCAAGAGCTCTGCAGTTGCATGGACCTTAGAATCCCAGGTCCTGGTCTGTGGCTGGTGGAGTCTTCCCCACGCCATCCGTATTAACAGCATGATGCCCACTCACAGCTTCACCGTGGCAGTCACTGGTGTCCTCCAGGCCAGGGCCTCAGTGTCCAGTGCAGGGGAAGCACCCAGGACAGTGGCTGCTCCTGACCTTAAGGGGAGTCTAGGTAGGGGCTGGGCTGAGAAGGGCCTTTGAGGGGCTGGCCTCGTGTGCCATGTGCAGAGACGGCCATCAGTGGGGGCAGGGAGGCGGGTAGGTGGCACCTGGCATTGCTGGCAGTGGAGGAGCCCTTGTTACGCAGGTCAGCAGTGATGTGGATAAACTGAGGTGAGGAGGATGAGTGGCGGAGAGGCTATCATGGCCTACTTGGGACGTGGTGTGAGTAAATCCCAGAAGGGGGAGGTGTGTGGCTGTCCCTGTAGCCGGGAGGAGGTCCTGGCGTCTGCTGCCCTGGAGGCTGTGGGCAGGTTGGGGGCGGGGCAGTCCCCGTCCTCTTGGGGCGAGCTGACAGCCGATCCCTTCCTGCCCTCTGCTGTCCCTGCGTGGGTGTAGAGGCACTGACCCGCCAGCCATGGTGTCTTCCAGGTCCTGGCAGGAGAGTGTGTCCCCCAAGGAGCTCCAGAGCCGGGGCGTGTGTCTGCTGAAGCTGCAGGTGTCCAGCCAGCGCACGGGGCTCTACGGGCGGCTGCTGGTCACCCTGGAGCCCAGGAGGTGCGGTTCTGCGGCAGTGCTGCCCAGCAACAGCTTCACTTCCGGTGCGTGTTCTGAGGGGGAGCTGTGCATGCTGCTGGTGAGAAGCCGGCCATGTCCAGCTGCGGAGTGGAGCTCGGGAGGGAAGAGTTCCCTTAGAATCCAGTTTGTGTGCCCTTTGGTCCCCAGCGGGAGCCACCAGCCATGTGTGGGTGTGGCACCCTGGAGATTCCTCCAGGAGTGAAGCTGCTTGGGGCATCACTGATTCACTCCGACAGCTTTGACCTTGTGGTCCTCCTGCCTCCGCCTCCCAGGCTGCTGGGATTACAGTCTTGTGCCGCCATGCCCAGCACCAAAATGCTATTTCTTTTCATCTTCTTTTTTTTTGTTTTTTAAAGTGAGGACAGTGAGAGAGAGAGAGAATCAATTTTTTTTTTAATTGAGTTTTTCACATGGCTTTCGTTGCTCTGACACTTGGTTGTGTACGTGGGTGCTGGGGTTTGAACCCCTGTACTTGGGCATGCTGGGCAAATGCTGTAACTGCCAAGCCACCACTCCAGCCCCCCAAAATGCTATTTCTTTAAAAAGTTTTTTTTGTTCAGTGCTGGGCATTGGACCCCGGCCCCTAAACTTGCCAGTCAAATGCTCCACCGTTGAGCCACATCTCCAACCCTTCTTATTTTATCTTGAGACAGGGTCTCACTGAGTTGCTGAGGCTGGCCTTGAACTTGTGATCCTCCTGCCTCAGCCTCCTGAGCCACTGGGACAATAGCGTGTACCACCATACCTGGCTTTATTTAATTTTTTAGTGTAGCTAGTAGGAAACTTAGTTACCCATGACTGTTGTCGCATGGAGGATGGCCTTGGAGTCACCTGTGACTATTGTGCCATAGGGGACAATCTTGACCTTGGCCCAGATGGCTGTGCGGGCCTTGTGGGCAGTCTGGATTCCCAAGCTTTTCTCTGCCTGGCGAGCTCTAGCTGAGCTCATGATGGAAAGGAGGGGCGATTAGAAGACACTGTTGACCCTGACCCTGGGACACTGTGTGGACGCCGCAGCCCAGGACACCTGGAGGGAGCGTGCCTGCCATGTCCTTCACACCCTCAGGGTCCCTCTGCCTCTTTCTGCTGAGGCAGTGTGGTCATTTCAGACTCCTGCCCAGCGCTGGTTGGAGCGCTGACGGGATTTGGAGAGGATGAGGTCGGGGAGTGGTACCCATGGTGGGTGTTGGGCCCGAGCGGCCTGAGCTCTGGCCCCCTCTGGTTCTGTTGTGGCCCTCCAGGCTGGAGGCTGCCGGACCTGGCTCACCCTGTACTTCCTGCCAGAGGAGGAAGTACGTAGCCAGAGGAGGCTATGGGGGTCTCCATCCAGGTGCCCGAGCAGAGTCTCTGGAGCCCTGAGCCTACCCTGTGGCTGTGGGAGGCCTGATTGGTGGGGGAACTGCGACTCTCCTGGCAGTGGGTGATGTGGTCATCCCGGGTGGCAGTGACTAGCCACCGCTCCTCCCTGTGCTGTCCCTCAGCACTCACCCCACTGGCCCTTCTAGAGCAGCCCTGGGCCCCTCTCTTGGTATCGGCCTCCTGCCTCCCCCTCTGAGCGAGGCAGGCGCCTGGCTCTGGCCTCTGATGGCGTGCTCACCACCCTCCTGTCAGCCAGCTGAGCCCGAGTGAATTTCTCACGTGACTCAGGAGCATCTCAGCGTGTTTCTGTTGTCCCTAATGTCATTGAGCACTTGCTGGGCACCACAGGCCTGGGTCCCAGCACGGGCAGAGGAAGAAAGCAGAGAAACATCGTACTTGAGCTGTGGGAATTTGTTACATGAAGTGACAGCCCAGCTCTGTCCAGTGGTGCAGTGAGGCTTGGGCTTCACAGGTGACATCGTGGGTCTCTACGATGCTGCCAGTGAAGGTGGTCAGCTGGCCTCTGGGATCCTGACCCGCATCACCCAGAAGTCGGTCACGGTGGCCTTTGATGAGTCCCAGGATCTCCAGCTGAACTTGGACAGAGAGAACTGCTACAGGCTGCTGAAGCTGGCCAACGATGTCACCTACAAGCGGCTGAAAGCGTGAGTGTGTGGCAGAAGGCGCTGCTCCTGCACTTCTGCGGGGGGTGAGTGTCCCATGGGCCCTTGGCTGTGTCCTGCTGGAGCCCTGGCTGCTGGCTCCTGCACTCCTCCGGGCTGGTGAGTGTCCTCATTGGGCCCCTGGCTGTGTCCTCCTAGAGCCCTGGCCCTGGTCGCTGGCTCCGCCCAGCTCCTTGCCTTGCTGTGTTCCCTCACAGGGCTCTGGTGGCGCTGAAGAAGTACCACTTGGGGCCGGCGTCCCCACTCATAGAGCTGCTCTTCCAGGGATCTGCCCCCAGCCCTGCCGGTGACATGTGTGAGTCTTGTTTTTCTTTAATTGCTGCTGAAGTTTTCAAGGACATGGTGACTGTGGGCAGTCGGGAGCAGCATACCCCAAGGTCTTGGGTGAGGTTCCTCATGGCCAGCAGGTGACCACAGGAGCTGGGCCCTCCCCGTAGCGTGTTCTCTGCATGTCTGCGCGTCTTTTGAGGTGTAGGGATCTCTTGTAGCCAGACTCCTGGGGAGAGGAGGACAGCGGGCCACGTGTCATGGTTCATAGCAAGTTCTAGAGAGATCAGTGTTCTCATCTGGAATTTGAAATGGCACAGGCAGGGAATGGGTCCTCAGAGCCTCGCCAGGGGTGGGGGGCGGCGGCGGGGCCTGGCTGCCCTGCTGCGTGCTCCCCTCTGCCCCACCATTGGGAAGACCCTCCCTCCCCTTCTGTGCACGGTGTTCTTGAAGAACCTTGTTTTCACAGGAATTGACTCCCCGCGTGGCTGCCCGTGAGCCAGCACGCCTTCAGACACGGGCGCCTTTCAGTTTCTAAGGCGGTGGCTTTGGTCAAGCCCGATCCCAGGGTCTCCTCGAGCCCTGGACACCCGCTCGTCACCTTACCCTGCTAACTTACTCCGTTGTCGAGGTAGCTTTGGGACACGTGCAGTTACCCCAGTGACTGCAGAGGCTGGGGCAGGAGGATCGCAAGTTCCAGGGCAGCCTTGGCAGCTTAGGAGGCCCTGGCTCAAACTGAAACAGGGTGAGGGTGCCGCGCAGTGGTGCAGCGCCCCCGGCTCATTCCCCAGTGCTGCGAAACAACCCCCAGCCCAGGCTGCTTTTGCACTCTCCAGTTCGCAGTCCCTCGCGGCTGTTGACTTGGAGATGTTCCTTTCCTCTCTGCGCTTGTTTCAACAGTGACTTTATTTCTGCCCAGTGACTTTATTTCTGTCTCGCTGAGTTTCCCAGGGCCTCACTAAGTTGCTGAGGCTGGCTTTGAACTTGCCATCCTCCTGCCTCGGCCACCACGCGTGGCCTGTTTGCTGTGTGTGAGGACCGTGGTGCGTCCTGATTTGGCGTGGCGTAGCGGCAGACACAGGAACTTCCCGCATTCTGCCCAGGCTCTCACATCTGCTTCGCTGTCCTGAGTGCAGCCAGCGCCCCGCCTGCGGGCCCAGCGTGCTCCTCCACCAGGGTCTGTGGCAGGTGCAGTCAGTGATCCCTGGCACAGCTGAGCACAGCGGGCACAGGGGACAGGACACTGGGGAGCCCTCGGATCATCCATGATCTGGGATAGAAACTCAGCCTGGAAGTCCTCCTCTCTGTCATTTGTGTCATTTAACTGCCACTTTAAGAGGGTCGACACATTTCCAGAGGCACTTCTGTGACTCTAGAGCGTGAGTGCCTGGCCTCTCCATGGGGGCATCATGAGTGTCAAGGCTGCTGGGCTGCACAGTCCTCTCCGCCGTGGCAGCCACAGGCAGGATGGAGCTGTGGAGAGATTCTGCCCGGGGGTCCTTGCATGCACGCTGCGAGGACGGCCGGTGACGGTGCTGGCCCTGACACCGGTGCTTCCCCTGCAGCTCCACTAGTGCTCTTCAACACCACCCTGGACCCCTCCCAGAAGGAAGCTGTCTTGTTTGCGCTGTCCCAGAAAGAGCTCGCCATCATCCATGGACCTCCTGGCACGGGCAAGACCACAACCCTGGTGGAAATAATCCTTCAGGCTGTGAAGCAGGGCTTCAAGGTGGGCAGCAGAGGCTCCAACCTCGTCATGTCTGTGGGCCCCAGTCTGTGTGCAGTGGGTGCTTGGCAGCCACAGCTCTGGTGGGGGTGGCCAGGCACTTTGCTGGTCATGTAAAGAATGAGGGTTGGAGCCTGGCAGAGAGACTCAGGAGGTTGAGGCAGGAGAATCGCGAGTTCGAGGACAGCCTCAGGAGCTTATCAAAACCCTGGGGAATGCAGCTTAGTGGTGTCCCCACAGCAGAGACTGCAGGGAGAACTGCTCTGGGGTGTGGCTCAGTGGTGGAGTGCCCTGGGTTCGGTCCCCAGCGTCCCCACAGGTGGAACGGGTTCTTTTTGATGTCTGACTGCCCGGCGGGTCCAGGGCTGCATGCAGGTGTGTGAACAGGTGCTGGTCAGGCTTCTGGGAGCCCTTCCCATTGCCAGGCTCCGCCCCCCACTGGCTCCTTGTCCTGCTGAGCTCCTGCTGTGTTCAGGCCCCTGCTGGGGGTGGTGTGCTGTTGACCAGGCCCTTGTTCTTCTGCCAGCCTCCTTCCTGGCAGGTGGCAGTGGTACCTGTAGGTCAGCGCAGCTGACTGCTGCTCATGAGCCCGGGGCTTTAGGTGCTGTCTGCACTCTGCCCCTCTCAGAAGCTGAGTGTGCTGAGGACTCTTCACAGGCATAGAAACCGAGAAACAAGGCCAAGTGCCGTCACTTGGCAGCGCGTGGCAGAGCCAGGAACCCACCAGGCAGAGCTGCTGTGGTGTTTGATGTGCAGTTCTGGGACAGAACCGGGGCCTTGCACATGCCGGGCAAGTGCTGTACCACTGAGCCCACCCAGGAGGCAGGGCCTTGCTAAGTTTCTGAGGCTGGTCTCAAACTTGCAAGCCTCCTGCCCCAGCCTCCCAAGCAGCTGGGATTTCAGGCATGTGCCTCTGTACGCAGCCGAGCCACAGGGGACCTTGTCACTTAGTTTCCCACCAGTGGGTGCCTTTGTGGATATTTGAAAACTGGCAAGAAAAGATGACTTATTGACAAGGAGCAGGTTTGGTGGTTTTAACTTAGTGCCTTGTATTTTTTTTTCAATACTGCGGGTTGAACCCAGGGGTGCTGTTCCGCTGAGCCACATCCCCAGCCCTTTTTAATTTTTATTTTGAGATAGGGTCTCACTAAGTTGCTGCGGCTGACTTCAAACCTGTGATCCTCCTGCCTCAGCCTGCCGGGCCACTGCTGGGATTATAGTCGTGCACCACTAAGCCCAGCCAGCAGGCTCCTGGGCTTAATATGCAAATGAGGCTGGGGGCAGCTGTGTCCTGCAGATGCAGCTCAGGGGTCCAGGTGTGGGGACTCTGCTGGCCCCCTCCTCCTAGCAGTGGCTCTGCAGCTCAGGGGGCAGGTGTGGGGACTCTGCGGGTCCCCTCCTCCTAGCAGTGGCTCTGCAGCTCAGGGGGCAGGTGTGGGGACTCTGCGGGTCCTCTCCTCCTAGCAGTGGCTCTGCAGCTCAGGGGGCAGGTGTGGGGACTCTGCGGGTCCCCTCCTCCTAGCAGTGGCTCTGCAGCTCAGGGGGCAGGTGTGGGGACTCTGCGGGTCCCCTCCTCCTAGCAGTGGCTCTGCAGCTCAGGGGGCAGGTGTGGGGACTCTGTGGGTCCCCTCCTCCTAGCAGTGGCTCTGCAGCTCAGGGGGCAGGTGTGGGGACTCTGCTGGCACCCTCCTCCTAGCAGTGGCTCTGCTGTGCGAGGAGCAAGAGTGACCCCTTCCTAGAGACTGCCCTGACTTGTTTTTGTCAGGTGCTAAAATGTTGCAGATGGGACTCGAGGACTCTTGTTTTGTTGCACTCTGGAACCTTCTAGGCCCTCTCAGTTCAGTTGCAGGTCGCTCTGTTGCTTTGGTGACTCACAGGTCTTGAGATCTAGACTCAGGCTTCCAGACGCGGCGCTGACCTGTAACGGTGCGTGCGTTCCGCTCACCCGCTGCCCGGGGTGCTGACGTCACCGGGCGTGCTCCGCCTGTTTGCATGGTAGGAGCTCGAGGTTTCACCTGGAGAAGGAGCTGCTGTGTGCTGACTTGAGCCGCATCTCCCAGGTGCTGTGCTGTGCCCCTTCCAACATCGCGGTGGACAACCTGGTAGAGCGGCTGGCTCGCAGCAAGCAGCGGATCCTTCGCCTGGGCCACCCCGCGCGCCTCCTGGATGCCATCCAGCAGCACTCCCTGGATGCGGTCCTAGCGCGGAGCGACAGCACCCAGATTGTCGCGGACATCAGGAAGGACATCGATCAGATCCTGGTGCGTGTTCCTGCGTGGCCTCTTCTCTGTGGTGGGAGGGGGCCGCGTCTGCGTTCTTCTTGCCCCTCACCCCCTCCGTTGGCCTAGCATTCTGCTGCTCTGCTCATTTATGGAGAGCGGTGCTTAGGTTTGGCGCGGCTCAGCTGCTTCAAGGGTTGGGACGCAGGTGACAAATCCTCAGGGAAGCAGTGGCCTCTGCACCCGCCCACGCTGTGCAGCTAGTGCTGGCGGGGAAGAGAGAGATTGAAGCCCTGAGCCTGCCCCCAGTCCTCTGGTCCACGCCACCTTCCGCTGAGGCTGCTTCTGGGCAGGTCAGCCTCCGAGGCCATGTCCTTCTCATGCCCTGGCCTGCGTTCCTCCACCATGGCAGTGCATGTCTTCTGGGTGTCCTCTGGGGAGGGTGCTGGGCAGCCGTTCACTCCCCTCCGCCTGCACAGTGGAGTCGCACAGGTGCTCTGGGTCTCTGGGTGCTCTGAGTCTTGGGTGCTCTGGGTGCGAGTCACCTCACATGTGAATCATCGCATCCTCTTTGCTTCTGTTTATAGGTGAAAAACAAAAAGACCCAGGATAAGAGAGAGAGGAGTAATTTCCGAAATGAGCTTAAGCTGCTGAGGAAGGAGCTGAAACAGAGGGAGGAAGCCGCCATGGTGGAGAGCCTCAAGGCGGCCAACGTGGTCCTTGCCACCAACACGGGTGCGTGGGTGCTGGGCCTGGGTGCGCAGCTGCCCTCCCTGGCCTGGGGCTTCTCTCAGGGTGTAACTGAGGCGCCGTCTCTTTATCAGCCCGGGGCTGTCAGCCCAGCTGCTCTGGAGTGCACCTGTGTTTCGGGGTGCCCGTGCTTCTTGGGGTCCGTGACCCTGCATGCTGTGCAGCGTCCCCTCCCGCTGCTCTTGCGCAGAGCCAGCTTCAGCCCTCTGCTTGCTTGCTGTGTCGCGGCCCTTCTTGTTTTCTTCCTTCCGCCCCTGTGGGCTTACTGTGCTCTGGCCCTGAGTTTCCTAGGGTGGGAACCGGTCACTGGTTCGAGACGCCCTCCTTTCCTGGTGTGGGCATCAGCGACTGTCTGTGGCCTCCCACACGTCGTGAGGTTTCAGGTCTGCGTGCCCATTCTTTCAAGGTGCTGGTTTGCATTTTGGTTTCTTTTTTCCTTCCTTGAATGCTGGTGTCTTTCTTGACACGTGGGTTTTAAGCGTGTGTTCCATGGCTTCTGAGGTGTCTTCCTGACCCCTGGCTGCGCGGAGACAGCTGGTGTGTGAGTCAGCTCTTTGCAGGTAGCGCAGTGGGTGGTGCACGCGCTTGGGCTGCTCTGAGTCCCGTTTGTCCCTTTCTGCTCTTCTCTCCTGCACTTGCTGCGCCGTTCACGGCTTCGGCCTCATTCTGTTGACTTGCTGGCTCCGTCTCTGTCTTGCTCTTGGGGCTGCTTCAGGCTTTACAGTGTTGGCTTCGACTTAGCGCCGCGTCTCTGCGTGCAGCATGGGCTCCGTGGCAGGGTCCGCCTCCGCCTGGTGTGCGTGGTATTCTTGTCACGTCACACGAGGGCCACCGTGGTCAGTTTCCTTTGGAGACCTAAGCGGTGCTGACTCACATGGCTGCCACCCTGGGGGCTCTGCACGTGGTGGACTCCCTGACCTCACCTGCTTTTCAGAGGTGTCTTTGCTGGACATAGAATTATAGATCGACACATTTTTCTCAGTGCTCTAAAAATACTCCGCTGTCACCTGCATGAGTGTTTTCAAAGAGGAGTCTGTCCTCGTCCTCATCTTTGAGCCCTGCGTGTGGAAGGTAGGAAGTCTGAGGTCCATCCTCAGAGTGGAAGAGGAGGCCAGGTGAGGTCAGGAACCACGTGGTCAGAGAGAATCAGTTTCTAAACCCCGGATCACCCATCCCATTACACCCACAGCTGTCCTCTTCAGCCCAGTCTTCTGTTAGCCAGTGCAGCTTGTGCCCCTGAGTCCGTCCAGAGTGGAGGGCAGGACGGATAAGCAGGTGGGCGGCCTGCCCGGGGTGCTCGCCGTGGGTCTGCGCTGTGGGCGCACCTTCTGCAGCAGCTGAGTCTGCCCTGCTCGCCCTCTGCCAGCCCAGTGCTTGACTTGCACCTCAGGATTTTTAGTGGTTCTGTTTCTAACGTGTAATGTCTTTTTTTTTTTTTTTTTGGTCTACTTTTAAGGTTTTGTCCTTGCCCCTGGTTTGAAGTGATCTGATCCTGCTGTGCCTTGGCGTAGTTGTCTGTGCTCAGGGTTCATTCAGCCCCTAGTTCATGGTCTTTGCTGGTCTTAGAAGACCTTCGTCCTTTCTTTCTCGACCCCCTTCTCTGTCCTGTCTCTTGTGTGTTTGGGGATTGTGGTTTCCTGCTTGAGGCTTTCTCAGCTCACGCATTCTGTCTTCATTTTTTGGACTCTTGGTTTTGTGCTTACTAAATAAGCACAAAAATAAATTTGTGAATTTATTTTTTGCTACTGGAGATTAAACCCAGGGGTGCCCTACCACTGAGCCGCGTCCTCAGCACCCCCCTTTTTAAGAGAGAGGACAGAGAGAGAGAATGAATCAGTTTTATTCAGTTTTCCGTGTGGCTCTCTCATGTACACTTGGTTGTGTACATGGTGCTGGGCTCGAACCCGCGTCCCCGTGTGTCAGGCAAGCGCTGTAACTGCTGGCACTGCTCCAGCCCCAATCCCCAGCCCTTTTAATTTTTCATTTTGAAACGGTCCTGCAGTCCGTCCTGGCCTCCTGTTGCTGGGATTGTAGGTGTGTTCCTTGTTTCTCACTTTGCCTGTCTTCTTTAGCTGTAGGTGTTTTTAAGTTGTGGGAATAGTACTCACCCTGAGCTGTCTTCAACAAAATTTAATTTCTTGTTTATTTAATTTTTAGAGAGAGAGAGAGGGAGAGCGAGCGAATTTTATTTTTTCATCTGCCCTCCACTTAGTCACGTATGTGCTGGGGATTGAACCTGGGTCCTTGCATGCCGGGCAGGTGCTCCGTTGCAGAGCCACCTCTCCAGCCCGTGTCTTCATAATACAGTGGACGCAGCTGCTGGCCCAGGGTTGCGCAGCAGACTTCTGGAACTTGCTTTTATTTACTTGTTTGGTGTTGGGTTGGAACCCAGAGCCTTGTTCTTGCTGCATGTTTTCCACCATTGAGCTGCAGCCCAGCTCTGATTAAGCATCTTATATGACTGAAACTTCACTCCTGTTGATTGCGGGGTTTTTAAGTCCACAGATTTCCTGTCGTGTCTACTGTGTCCCACTGGAACCCGAGAGTTAGACTTGGTCCCTGAGGTGTGAGCACGTGGAGTGTTCCGGAGTCCCGGATGCCTGTCCTCTGCATTCTCGAGTGTCTTTCAGTCATGCGTTCGAATGCGGATGTGTGTTTTCTTCTTTATAAGCCAGACATCAGGGTTTTGTCTGACTGCGTGCTGGGTGTTTCTGGGTTGTTGTAAATACTCTTGAGGTTTATGCTGGGAGGCAGTAAATATTTGTTGACAGCGTGCGCCTCTTGGGTTCTCCTTTTAAGACTCGCAGGGGTCTGAAGCAGGGTTAGCGCAGTGTTGACATTTCCCACAACCTTCTGGGAGCTGTGCCTGGTCCCCTGATGCCAGACCTCCCAGGTACTATGCCTGGTCGCCTGAAGCCAGCCCTCCCAGGTACTATGCCTGATCACCTGAAGCCAGCCCTCCAGGTGCTGTGCCTGGTCGCCTGAAGCCAGCCCTCCAAGTGCTGTGCCTGATCACCTGAAGCCAGTCCTTTGGGTGCAGTGCCTGGTCACCTGGTCACCAGGCATCCTGAGGTCTCTGTTGGCGTCATGCTGTCTTCCCAGCCTTGTGTGGGCACCAGGTGCTGTTCTCTTGTTGTTCCCTGGCTTGGGTAGTTTCCTCGTCAGCACGTGCTGATCCACACTCAGCTGAACTCCTGAGGTCTCTTTTTAGATCCCTGGTGTTTTCACCCTGGGCAGTGTTCGCTCTGGTATTTTGTCTGGAAACTCCGGCTGCTTTGGTCTTTGCAAATTCTGCATCCCATCTTCTTGATTCAGGGAGTCCCTAGGCCCTTCCTGGCTTCCTCCCTCTTCGTTGTCTTCTGGAAACTCAAGGTGGAAGGCTGAGGCAATCTCAGGTTCCCCCACCTCCTTTGTCCAGGGTCTGAGTGTCATTTCACGTTTTCTTCTGTGGTGTGTGTGTGTGTGTGTGTGTGAGAGAGAGCGCGGTCCCTATTACTGCACATGGGTCGGAAGTGCAAGACTCTTTCCCCGTGCTTTCCTTGAGTGGTTTCTGTCGCGGTGCTTTGTGCTTTGTGCTGGTTTGGAGAATGCTGCTGTCTGCTGGTTTGGGGTTCAGGTGTGTCTGCTGTGTTTGGGAAATCCCTGTACCGTTGCTAAGTGACATCACCACAAATGTAGCAGCTTATAACAACAGGCATGTACAACCGCGCACTTTTTGTGTTAACACGCGCGTGCGGTTGCCCCTTCTGTGTCAACACGCGCCTGCGGTTGCACCTTCTGTTATCAACATGCGTGCGGTTGCGCACTTTCTATTATCAACATGCGTGCAGTTGCACTTTCTGTGTTAATACGCGTGTGTGGTCGCGCACTTTCTGGGTCCCTTGCGTGGGCGCAGCTTTGTCCGGGTCTCCGTTCAGCACTTCACACACTGCAGCGATGCTGTCAGCGGGGCCGCAGTCTCTTCAAGGCTGGCTTGGAAAGGATCTTGTAAACTCCTGTAGTCATGGGCAGCGTTGGGTTTCTTGCGGGTTGTTGGCTGAAGGCCACTCTTAGTCACTTGCCCCATGGGCCTTCCTGTTGTGCTTTAGCTGCCCGTGTCCTCCAGAAGCTCCGTGTTAATGCAGGGCTCCTCGGGTGAAATGGTTTTGAGATCTGTAACCTAATCGGTCCATGGAGTTTGAATGAGCCGACTGTGTGGTGACTGTAGGAAGTGGGGTGTGGCTGTGGGAGGTGGGTCCATGCCCCAGAATTCATCTTTCTTGTCCCTCCCCTTCGCCCTCTATGTCCTGGCCACCACGGATGGGACCGCACTCCTCCACCATGCTCTTCCCCTGTGATGTTCCGCTCACCAAGGGCCCAGGTGTTGGCGTTGACCACTGGACTACCTCTCAAACTGTGAGCCCAAATCAACTTTTCCTCCTCTAAGTTGTTCTTGTTAGACATTTTGGTCCCAGTGATGAAAACCTGACTCGCAGACTCACTGTGTACCCACTTCCTCGGAAGAATGCCCAGGACACGGTCTCCTAGCCGAGGAGTTCTGACGTTGCTTAAGGCCAAGGGTCCGGTTCTTCATCACCATTGTGCTGCGCTGCTGTCGGAAGCGAGCGTCTGGTCCCACCTGCACTCAAGGGAACGGAATGCGAGATGCGGACGCCGGGATCCTGGGGCCTCACTGAGAGCCCCTTCGCTACAGTCCTGTCGGACGAGGGGCCACTCTGAGGGACAGGGCCCAGCCTCTGATAGGCTTAGTGACTAGATCAGGTTACAGAAAAAGAAGTTAGAAGTGCAAAACGAAATCATGCTGGCTTTCGCACTCACCTTTGTAGCTGCCTTTTGTGACGTCTTGGCTTCTTCGTGTGGCTTTAGCTGCTGTCCAGCGTCCTCTCGTTTCATCCTGAAGAGCTCTAGTCTTCCGAAATGCATTGTTGCTGCTCAGTCTCCTTGGCGGCGTCTTAGTCTTCATCTTCCTTTTTGAAGGGCAGTTTTGCTGGGTGTGGACTTGTGGGTTCGCAGTCTGTCCATGCTTTCCCTGCGTCAGCTTGCTGCCAGCTGGCCTTTGAGAAATCGGCTCTTAACGTTATTGGGGACCCACGGGGTGTGGTGGTGCTTGCCCGTAATCCCAGCAACTCGGGAGGCTGGGGATTGCAAGTCCAAAGTCAGCCTCAGCGTTTTAGCCAGACCCTGAACAGCTTAGCAAGGCCCTGTCTCAAAGAATACGAAGGGCTGGGGCTGACTCAGGTTCACCCTGGGTTCACCGCCTGGCACAGTGCACGTGTATGTCATTGAGGCTCCTTGCAAGTGACAAGTTCCTTCCCTCCGGCCTCTTCCGGGGCTCTGTCTTTGCTTTGGACAGTCTGGTTGTGAAGTGCACACTTCAGGCAGGTGCGGAGCTCTGAGCAAACACCTGGGGCCTCTTGGGCTTCTTGGATGTGTGGGTTCTGTTTTTCATCACGTGTGGAGAGTTTCCAGCCATTCTTTTTGTCAAACGTTCTTTCCGTGCCTTTCTCTGGTGTGGTGCTGAGCCACGGAGCCCGAGGCTCGGTTCCTCCTCCCTTCATTTCCTGTCTTCCTGGGTCTGCGTGGTCCCGCTCCACCTTCTGCCGGCCCGGGTGCTGGGAGGCTGCAGTGACTCTCAGCTGTTGTACTTTTCAAACCCAAAGTCTCTGTTTGGTTCTTTTTAAAATCATTTTTGCCTCGGTGTTAGTGTATTCTATTCTATTTGGTTCAACAAGATTCTCATATGTTGTTTATTTATATTTGGATTTCTTTTTTCTTGAACGTAGCTAAAATGTTTGATGTTTGAAGTTCTGTCTGGCGAGACCTACTAACCGGGATGATCCCTGTTGGCTGCTCTTCTGTGCGTGAGCCATGCTTCTTTTTTCCTAAAGAGAGAGAGGGACAGTGAGAGAGAATCCGTTTTATTTAGTTTTTCACGTGGCTGTTGTTGCTCCGACACTTGTTTGTGTGTGGTGCTGGGTTGGAACTTGCGTCCCTGTGCATGCCAGGCAAGCGCCGTGGCCCTGAGGCAGCGCTGCAGCCCTGGGCCCCGCTTTCCTGACGCTCCTGCGTGTCTTGGGATTTTTTTGTTGAGAGCATGCGGGGGCGTCATGCGGCAGCTCTGGAGACCAGAGGCTCTTCCCTCCCTGGGATTTGCTGCTGGTGCCTGTCAAGGTCTGTTGCGGTTGCTGCTCTAAACTGTGGCTGAAGTCTGTATTTTTGTCCTTGTGGCCACTGAAGTCTCTTCAGCTGGTGATCAGAGCCCTGTGAACTCCCAGCCCCGGTCTCTGCTCTGCTGAGGGGCTCACTTTCTTCCCCAGCCAGGCCTCTTACAGCTCTCAGTCCTTACTTCCTGCTTTGCAGAACCTGCAGATGAGCCTAGGGTAAGTGCTCAGGGTCACCTCGGGTCCCTGCTGGGTGTGTGCACAGCTTTGTTACTGTGCTACCTTTATTCCTGCTCTTGTCCACTGCCCCGGAGCACCATGATGTTCACCCATTGTCTCTGCTCACGTCGGCCTGGGTGCGCTCTGAGCCGGGTCCGGTCGGATGTTTGTGTGAGTGGGGTCTGCCAGGGACTGGGCTTTGCAGGAGCGGCTGTCTCAAGGCTGCCGGGTGCCGGGAGGGCTTAGGAACAGGGTGGTTAACTGCCACGGTGCTCACTGTGCTGGGACTTGGCCATCGTTCTTGAATAAACATGCTTCTTGGATTGCCGAGAGGATCTGCGAGTGTCCCGAGATCTGGCCAATGTCCTCGGTGTGACAGTGGTGAAGTCAGCAGAGGCCGTCTATGTTTGCAGACGTGGGCGTGGGGCAGGGGACTTCCTCAGGCCTGCTGCAGGATGCCAGGGCTGGTGTGGGGCCGGCTCCTGCTCAGGACCTGGACTCTCCCCACTGTGCCGCTCCGCACTCCTGGGGGGAGCAGCTGGACAGTGGCTCTGTGTTGTCACATACGTGGAGGCTTTTTCTGAGTGAGCACTCAGTGATGAATTCTGTGTGTTTAAGGAAAAAGCCTCATGTCCAAAAAGTGGTGCAGACAGGCCGTGCAGAAGTGGGGTGGCATGCCATGGCTTGGGAAGTCCTGGGACGATGGATGCCAGTGGGCGGAGGCTGGAATGGCGTGTCGGAGGGCACATTGTCAGTGAGCGCAGGGTGATGGCACCGTGAGCTTTCCAGTGTCCTTCCCGGGGTTTTCCTCCAGACGCCGGCTGCTGCACCCAGTCATGCACGGCGGGGGTGTCTGTGGTCACAGCTGGACGATTGAGACTGAGGTCCCTGTTTCCCCAGGTGCGTCTGCCGATGGCCCTCTGAAGCTGCTGCCTGAGGGCCACTTTGACATGGTGGTCATCGACGAGTGCGCCCAGGCCCTCGAAGCCAGCTGCTGGATCCCCCTGCTGCAGGCCCGAAAGTGCATCCTGGCCGGAGACCACAGGCAGCTGCCGCCCACCACGGTCTCTCACAGGTGGGCCTCGCGCTCCCGCCGCCCTTCAGTGCCCAGCCGGCCTCCTCCTTGCGCTGTCCCGCTGCAGTCCTGCCTGCGCCATGGCTGCTCCGTTAGGCTGTGCTCTTGGCGGGGGGCTGGGGTGGGGCCCCACCTTCATGGCCTCAGGGTCCCCCGTGCTCACCTGCAGCGAGTGTGCCCGGTGAGGCAGATGACTTCGTGGCTGTCTGGTCAGCTGTTCCATTGCTGTGACCCAGGGACCTGACAACAGCAGTTTCAGGAAGAGAGGTTTATTTGGGGGCTCACGGCTTCAGAGGTCTCAGTGCACAGAAAGCCGGCTCCGCTCCTCGGGGCTGCAGGTGAGGCTGAAGAAAGATTATGGGGGAAGGCCTGGCTCCAGGGAGCAGAGAGAGGGAGTCCTCCAGATCCCAAGTGTATACCCCAAGGCACGCCCCCTGTGACCCTGCCGCCAGCCACACCCCAGCAGCCCACAGCACCAGTTAACTCCTAGCAGGGGATGAACTCACTCATGGGGTTAAGGCTCCTGTAACGCAAGTATTTCACCTCAGCCTTCCTAATTGTCACATGTGAGCTTATGGGGGGGCACCTCACATTCAGACTATGACACTCCACCCCTGGCCCCCAAAGCTCATCACAGTCTGACAATGCAAAATGTATTGGTCTATTTCCAAGAGTCTGCGCAGCCTCAGCATTTCCAAGACTGCCCAAAAGCCCAAGTCCAGGGTCCCCTCTGAAACTCAAGATACAGTTGCATCATGAGCTCCTGTACAAATCCAAAGCAGTTCACAGCGCCCCATAGGTAAAGGTGCAGAAATGACACTTCCACTTAGAAACAGGCACACAGAAAGAAGGGAAGGGACCCAAGCGAGACCGAAATCCAGCTGGGCAAACAAGCCCTGCAGCTCCACGGCCAGCATCTGGGCTTGTGACTTGCTGGTGTTCTGTCCAAGGGGCTTGTGCAGCTCCGCTCTGTGGCTCTGCTGCTTTTAGTCCACGTGACCTCTCTGTTGGCTTATCATTGTTCAATTCCTGCAGGTGGTGTCTGCATGGAGGCCCAGGCGTCTTAGAAGAGGGCTCTGTCCTCCAGGGAGCATTTGGGTGGACAGTCTGGACTGCCCTGAGGGAGCAGGACCTGTGTGTCCCTGGAGACAGCAGGGAGCTTAGGAGGGGCTATGAGGGGTATGTCTATGTGTGCAGGTGGGAGACAGCCACCTGGTGCAGGAGGACCCTGCAGGGTGTGTCTAGGTGTGCAGGTGGGAGACGGCCACCTGGTGCAGGAGGACCCTGCAGGGTGTGTCTAGGTATGCAGGTGGGGGATGGCCACCTGGTGCAGGAGGACCCTGCAGGGTGTATCTAGGTATGCAGGTAGGGGATGGCCACCTGGTGCAGGAGGACCCTGCAGGGTGTGTCTAGGTGTGCAGGTGGGGGATGACCACCTGGTACAGGAGGACCCTGCAGGGT